>WAAD01011767.1:2509-154146 GCA_013389945.1 Fregata magnificens
CGGCCCTCGGGGGCGGTCGACGCTCCCCGCCGCTCCCCGGGCCTCGGGCAGGCGGCGCGGTGGGCCTCCAGGGAGTCCCCCCCTGGGCTCCGGGAGAAAACTGGTAACCTCCCGTCCGTCCCGGTTCCCCCGGGTGGGATTAGGAGAGGCGTGGCCCCCGGCTGTAAGGCAAGGGCACCTTCCGTGTGCGAAGTCGTGTGAAAGCCGAAGCAGCCAGCTCACCTAGGCGAAGGAAGAGCAGGAGGTGATTCATCAACGCAGGCCTTAATAACGAGAGGCAGTGACATCGTGAGGCGTATTTCACAGCTGACAGGGTCTTTGAGATGCCCCTAGGGGTGTTGTAACGGCTCATTTACATGGAAAAGGCTCCTCGACACCTTATGCAAAACTTTGAAATACAATTGATTTCTGACAATTCAATTTCTGTACCTTATATTGGAGGGGTTTTAATTCTTCCCGTTTTATTGGTACAACGCATTAAGCATGAAAGCAGGAACTTTGTTGCTGAAGAGCTCAGCTGCTCTGCCTGTTTATTTGCTACCTAACGTTCCTGTCTTCTGTTCATGACGTACAGCTGGCGGGTATGGCAATAGATGTGATGTCACGGACTGCAGATTATGGCTTCAGGTAGGAATAAGGTGCAAGAACAGATGGACTTGCATCCTGCTTTCAAGCAAATGTTCTTTCAGTAATAGAGAAGGTGAAGGAAAAAATAATGAAAAAGAGAGGCATATTTTCTTTGTTTAAAAATGTCACTGTTTGCACCTTTCACTTTCCAAGAAATGAAATTTTACAAAAACGTACAAAGAGCAGAAATGGTTTAATTAAAACACTTTGCAGAAAATGTTTTTTGAAGGTGACAGAGGATACAAGAGATTTCTGTACAAAAGAGACCAGTCATCCCGGAAGAAGCCCCAAAATTTCTAGAGTTTCAGTGAGGCAGGGGGAGGAGGGCAGCTTTTTTTTTGGGAGACGCATACTCATTTGGCTGCAGTCAAGGGGCCAGGTTTATTTTCTCTTGAGTTTGATCGTAGCTTCAGAGGAGTCCTGATCAGCCAGCTACCCCTTCTGACAGGAGAAGGAGCTGGGGTGCTGCAGGCAGCTACGGCTGGCTCTGGCAGAATATATCTCGACTTTTCTGCCTAAAGTAGTGTAGGGCTTGTAAGGAAATAAAAGGAAATAATAAAGTTTAGCTGAGGTTCATGTACAGAGGTCTCTTGTGTTATATTAGCCCATTTTGCTGATTCTGTTCTTGTGAACTGTTTTTGAAAGGGTTGACCTGTGTCACTGCATGTGTTTCTTGGTTACAAGGCTTCCAAGAGAAAAGGCCTGAGACAGACTGACCCTGCTAAAGCTTCACAGAGAGAAGTAGGAAAGTTTCTCAATCAAGTCTAAGAGTAGGAGGATTAGTGGACTCCATGGGGTAAAACCCTGCACTCTGTCAAGGGTGCTCTTGAGCGCTTGCAGAGTAGGTGGACCATGCCTCTTGATTCGTGGTGTAAGCAGAAAGAATGGTCAATCATATTTTCTATCCAATACCAGCCAAAGAGAAAGGAAGGAAAAATATACCTGATTTGTAATTTTTTTCCAGATCTGAATCTTTTAAAGTGACATAAAGAGTCATAATATGTATATCACATGTAATTAATTACATGTTTATGCTACTTTATATACTGTGAGCAATGAATGCTGTGCTGCAAAGTGCTTAGTGTGGGAAATGCATTCATTCCCCACCGTCATCTTCCAGAGAAAAAGTGAGCAAGGAGAGAAGTGTCTCACCCCAGGCCTGTGCTGGGCCTGTGACAGAGCCAGGATTAGGCTGTTGATTCTTGCAGATGTCCGTTCTGCCACTGCAGTCCCTGTCTGGCACTTGAATGGGACAGTGATGATGAGAAAACAAGTCTTACTTGGTCACTCTAATCAGGTCCCCGATCCCCTGCGTTGTATGCGGCTGTCTGCCACCGGCCGCTGGAGTTGCATGCAGCTTCCAGGGATGCATTGCCTCTTCTCCCACCACTCATCAGCAGTGAGGCACTTTCACAACTAGTCTGGCAGAGTTTCCAATAAGTTTTGGGTGCTGTTGGAGTTGCAACAGATCTTTTTAAACCCTGCTTCTTTATATCTTCTTTTATCCCCTCGCAATCTGCCTATGCTGTGATATCTTCAAAACATTTGCGGTGAAGAGGCTGTTGCTGTGATCAGAATTGACTTTTGGTGAGCACGTGCTCCCTTGTCTCTGTCCACCTGTTGTTTCTCCTTGTAAAGCCTTTGGGACCATGAACAAATGTTTTGTTGTGGGTGCCCAAGGTCTAGCACAGTGGGTTACTTCTGGGTTTGTGGCCCGTACATCCAAGACACTATTGAGTTAGAAATAGCAATGGAGTCAGAGCTTGCATTCGGTTGCTGTGTGATTGCTTGAGCTCTTGGCTGGGGGCCGTGCTAGCAATGCATCATTAGCCAAGGAGCAATTAAAACTTGGATTGTCAGGTCCCTTGGGGCTGTAGGCGTTGGATCACTATGTCGTTCTCAGATGTTACAGTTGCTGTTTTGTGTCTTGGCAGGGTTCATCAGTCATGGCACGAAGGGCCTTGAAACTTGCCTCGTTGGCGGCAGCCACTTCTGGCATCTATCTGTATGGCAACAAGTTCCTGGATCCTAATGATTTTGGAGTTGTTCGTGTGGGCCGAGCCATTGCCACAGTAAGTTTCATCCTGCTAATGTGCAGGAAGATTCCTAGGTGGATAAGGGAATTGGAGTTCACAAGAACTTGGGATTTCCTGCATTCCCTCTCTACATTTCCAGTTGGCAGCTGGCTCTGGGAGTCAGAAGGTCAGCAGAGAGCTCTTCGAGTTGTTGACACAGTGGGGAGAAAAGAGGTGAAAGCATAGAAGGAATAGAGCTGTCATTTGCACATTTTGGAATAAACCAACAGAGATACTGGGCTGCAGAGAACTGTCTCTGCTTCCCTGAATAGGGCGGGGCCTTCAGAGCAAGGGCTCTTTGGGCCCACACCTTCATCAGCCACCCTTCAAGGTCAGTCACCCAGGTACAGTATCCTGCTGCCTTTAACAGTGACTTAGTTCAAACCATCTTGTCTGCATATGCCATTTTTTACTTTGGAACATTTTGTTTTAAGGATTGTGGTGGTTGTATTGATATGCTACAGTAGCCATTGCCCTGTGACCCTTAGTGTGAGAGATTTGGGGAGAGGAGGGCAGGTGTTTTGAGGATCATTCTCAAAGCGAGGGTGAAATGAGGGTGGGAGATGATGTACTTCTGAGATTGGATTGGTTTCCAGATTCATAAAATAAACGCTACATCTGACTAGCATCACTGCTATTTCACCCTTGTGTTGATCACTGCGCCAGAAAACCTGAGAATGGAGGCTGCCAGCCAAACAGGTTACTGCCTTCTCCTTGAGGATATTCACTGATGAATCCATGAGCAGCCAGGAACAAGGAGACCAGAGGCTTTGGAGGTGGTATCAGTCTCCCTGTACCTCACTTGCATTATATGTCTGTCACTTCAGGCCACAATCTCCATCATTTACACATCCCCAGTGGTAAGCAGCTGTCTGTCTGCATATTCTGTGACTTTTAAGCACTTCATTAAAGAGTTTTACAGGGAGTCAGCTCCTGAGGGCAGATGCAATAAGAAGCAAGCTCTGTGGGTTGGCTCAGGTGCCATGCCATTTATATGTGCAAGCTGCACCATGAACTGTTGTGAAAAACAAATGTTTATTTTGAAAGGGTGAGGGGCAGAAATACAAACTGTAATCTTTCCTTCTTAGCTAATAGGTGCTAAAAAAGTGCTAACCTTCGTGCTCTGTCCCTGACCATAGTGCAGTGCTGCCTGGTGGCAGAGAGCAGCTCTCTCCCTTCTACTGCACAGGAAACTGAGGCATGGAGAGGAAACGCAGCTTATTGTGGCTGGAGAGGAATCTGCTATCCAGGCTGTTTGGGCTCTCAAATCTGCCCTTGAGTTCTGCCTGCTTGACCAGCGTTTCTCAATCTTACTTGAAGCCAGTGTTTTTTGTGGCTATCTTCTGTTTAAGACAAAAATAAGTGAGAACTGTGCAGTGATGAAGCTGTGTAGTTGGTTTGTGTTTTGAGTGATGGTGAGAGATTACTTTCCTGATTAACAGGAAGAAGGGGAAAGGAGATTTTCTTTGCTTTAGATGCTGGCGAATCTAAAGACATGCTTGACTTTCATGTCCTATGCCTTCAGGGAAGTCACAAGTCAAGGGCTGTAAAGCACTTCACTGGCCCTGCTCTTAAATGCATTAGAGGGTTCTGCACCCATAGCTGCAAGCAGTGACCCCCAAAAACATGCTGCCAATGTTCTGTGTTCAGTAGGTGATGGCAACCTGTGTTTATGTGTCTGTATGCTTTTCAAACATGAATTGTCTGTCTCTTTGAATTCTCTGTTCCCTCTACTATATAGGAATGCATATGGTTAGGTTGCTCCTGTAGTCCTGCTGCACCAGTGACCTCTGCGTTCCCAGCTTGGGGTCTGCTCCTTGTTGGAAACGCAGAGGTCGGCTCTCATCTGAGCACTGGCAGCCCAGACTGCTCTCATTCCTTAGCCATATACTGGGTGAAGCCAACAGAGCAATTAGAGATGTTCATTTCTAAGAAGCTCAGCTTCTCGGGCTTGCTCTTTCTGTAAATGAAAGCTGAGACTTTGTAGCAAACAAGCGACTTTGCATATTGGTGGCAGTACATGGACCTAAAGTGTCTGTCCTTCAATCTAGCCCCGCCCAGGCTTCTTACCTGGGTGCTTGATTCAATCGTTGGACCATAGCCAGGCAAAAGCAGGCTGTAATTAAGAGCCTGTAATCCTTAAGAGCTAAGTTCAGCAGCAGCAGACACAAAAATTTAAGACAAGTTATGGTATGGCAAACAAAACAAAACAAAACAAAAGCCTGGAGGAAAGAACACATGGAGGTCAAGAAACCTGACCTAGAACTACAGGATTCTGGACAGATTTCGTCTGAGTTTGATTAGGAAGATTTGAGTCTGCTTGTATTTTAAGCATACTGGTTCAGTAGTCCTTTGCAGACTTTCCGAAGAAACTTGATGAATTGCACTAGCAGAAAATTTCTTTTTGAGCCTCAGTTTAGGGAACTGGCTCTTGCTTATGTGTGGGTAGACAACTATTCAGAGGGAACATTGTGCCATGACCTAGTGAGATCTGAGGATAGTTTAGGTGTGGTGGAAGAGCGTAAGGTGTTGAGCATTCATTGATACAAAGTGGAAGCCCAAGTCTTTGAGACATTTAACACTGGACTGGATAGTTAAGATCAGTTAAAGAAGTAATCTTACATTTGTAAGGGGAGGGACTGGTTGATCATGTAGGTCTTTTTATGTCTCCGAGATTCAGTCTCACACTGTAACATGAATGACAGCACTAGTCTTAGATGAGAACGAAGTCAGTGGCCTGGACGCATCGTGTTTCAGACAGTTTCTGTGTTCTGGTAAAATTAGAAACCTGGCAGAGCAGTGTGCATTTGTCGTATTTCTTTGAGGGTATCCCAGTTGTTTTGGGTATGTGGAAGGAACGTTCTGTGCAGTAGCTGGAATACATCTCAGACACTAGCAGGGATTTGGCAATGTCAGAGTTGCCTATCAGGATCATCATAATACTAATTTAGTGTTTAAGATTATGATGTAATTAGCAACTGCTTTATTAATTCCCTATTCCTCTGTAATACAGGCCAATCTGTTAGCTGCTTCTTTTCAAGTTGGAGGTAATAATTACCCTTGTGGACCAGAGATAAAATAAGAACCAAGCAAGGCTGATTTGAACCTACCTCCACTTCAAAGTTGTTCTTTGAGGTTGGGAAGATGCTTTGAAAATTTTTCTTCTGAATGTCACTCTGTGTAGCTGTGCAGCTCCTGAGTTCACCAGGGGCAAGAGGGCCTGAAAAGCTCAATTTCCAATCTGGAA
The DNA here is from genome assembly GCA_013389945.1 of Fregata magnificens. NCBI lineage: Eukaryota > Metazoa > Chordata > Aves > Suliformes > Fregatidae > Fregata > Fregata magnificens. The sequence goes on from WAAD01011767.1 coordinate 8,459, forward strand.
AACAGGAAATGTGAGAAAACTAACCTCCACAAGGAAGGAGTGTGTCATGTCTGTAACTGATTCCCAGATTGATCCCCTCTTCGATGCAACTCTGAGCTTTTGACTGTTTCCCTATTGTCAGTTCCAGTAACTTTTTCTCAAACCAGATTTGATCCTGTTGCCTTCCTGGCTTTCATGTTACATCGACTGTGCTTTATGACCTTACTAGGTGTGTTTCCGGTGAAACGGGGCGATTAGTATCCTGTCCCAGAATGGGATGCTACCCCTTCAGTAGGGAGGTTTGAGGAAATCTGACTTTAGGTCTGAGTTACGCAAATGGTTCTTTATGGCAAGGATCTTGAAGTTCAAGTGACAGGTTAGTGGACAGGTTCATCTAGGTATACATTCCCTTCTCTCCCCCCAAGTAAACTTTATGAATGTGACCTGTGTGTTTCTGTTGTTTGCTGACTGTGGAAAGAGAAGAACTTTAGTTGTAGGATAAAATTGTGAAATACCCTAGATCCATTTTCAGAAATCATTAAGGCACTTAGGAATCTAATTCCATTGTCTGTGGCTATGTCTTTAAGCTTTGTCTATAAGCTTTAGCTGGATCCCCATATTATTTTGTAATTGGGTATCAGACCCTTCGGCCCTCTAGTCCTTTGTGCAGTTGAATATCCCCAAAAGTACTGCTGCTTAAATTTCATTTAAATGAAATAAATTTCATTTAATTTCTTAGGAGTCTGTTACCGTAAACTCCACTATGGAACCAAAACTTTGGAACCTAACCTAACCAAAACCTATGGAACCTACATACATTCTCCCTAACAGAAGGTTTGTTGTTGTGATCCAAGATAACTGCAGAGCTTGCTCAACATTTCTGGTTTCATTTGCAGACGGCAGTTATCACCTATGACTACCTCACCTCCCTTCGGAGCGTCCCGTACGGATCAGAGGAGTATGACTTCCTCAAATCACAGGTAGGCGATAGCACTGGACTGCATTCCTTGGAAGCTGCAAGGCATGGGTGTGTTGCCAAAGCCATTGCTGTAAAGCAAACCATCAAGCTGTCAGCCTAATAATTCAATATGCCTTCTATGAAGTTGGTAACAGCAGAGGCAAATTGTGCTGCATATTACATAAGATTCTTGCAGGACCTGCATCATCCAATGGAGAAGATCCCTCATCAGAGTAGCCTCATGCAACCAGTGCTCACTTATGTCCGTTAGAGATTCAAGTTCTCGGTGTATGGGATAAGATGCGTTTAGGCTTTGTCACCAGTTCTCTGCTGCCCAGACTGGTTGTGTGGAGGTCAGCTGCTGGGAGGGGACTGGCAGTGGTTTCTTAATGTACTTATTGGTTGGTAATGGCCATAACGTGAAAGCTGAGGGATTTAAGTAAAAGGAGTGTGTTGGAAGAGAAATGATAAGGATGAATCAGGCTTGCAGATCTCTGAAGAAATCAGAATTGGGCAAAGAAAGATGCATCTAATTGCAAAGCGTATTGTTGTGTTTTGGTATCACTAATTGACATGAATAGAAAAAGCATTTCTAGTGAGAAGTAAGATGAGCACCCCTATTGCTCCTCTCAGTCCTGTGCTGCACCTTTCATTCCAGCCTACAGCCCTACAATACCTTGAGCTGTGAGTGACACTGAGTTTTAGCTGAGTGCATGTGGTGTGTGTAGGCAGGGTCTCTCTGATATTCCGGCTCAGGGTCTCTTTGGAGTGGGAAATATAGCTTGTGCTGCGTTAGGCCAGTCTGCATAGTATGTTTGAAGTAAGGTCTTTAACCTCATTTTTCTTCTTAGTGCGTGTAGGATTTAGGCCACTGGTGTGGTTGTAACGCATGGGGTGGTGCTCTCCAGGGACTCTCAAACTGGAGCGACCCTAAGCTGGAAACAGTGGTGGGCCAGGTAGAAATCAGTGGCCTTGGACTCCAGCATGCTTTAGTATTCCTCTGGCAGAAAATCCACATCATCATCAGTATGATCTTAGAGTATTTGGGATAGTTTGCAGAGAGGCTTCCTTGGGCTTGTTCTCATCCTCTCCTGTCTAAAGATGCTAAGCTGTTCTGCTGTAGCTCCTCATCCCAGGTGAGTGGCATATGCCAGTGATGCCCTGGCATAAACTGCAGATAGATGTCTTGGAGTCTGGAGCTTCACTTTCCATCTGTGTCTCTGCCACATGCCTTTGAAACCTGGTTTGCAGGAGGGCTGCTTGTAGCTTTCTTGAGCGACACCCAAGTTATGGAGTTATCAGTGCTGTGGACAGCTTGTCATCTGGCAGCAGTTTGCAGCAGCCCTTGCAAATTCCTGACCTTTTGCTGTGTCTCTCCATGGCTTCATTAACCTCTGTCACGCAGGTTTTGATGGTTTGTCAATTCATGCCCCAGGCAGCCAGAAAGAGCCCTGTTTCCTGGCGCTGCACGGAGCTGTGCTCTCCCTGCTTGGCAGCCAAGACTAGCTGAGTCAGTCTCTGCGCGTGGCAGAGCCAGTGGCAAGCGCAGCATGTCAGCGTGACACAGGAGGACTCTGTGGCATGGCCAGCACTAGCCTTTGGCTGCCTGAAGAGGAATGAGCTGGGAGATAGAGACAAGGAAGCAGGTGCAGGCATAGCATGAGTTAGCAAAACTCGTTGGCCTGTGGAGGCCTGTCCTGCTGTTGGCAGGTGTCATGGAGGGCCACCACTGAGCCTGACAGTGACAGCCCTTGTGGGTTCCTCAGCAACCTCCCTGTAGTGCTTTTGCTAGCAAAACATCAGCTTGGCAGGGGAGAATTTTTTGGGCCTGGGCAATTGCATGCCAAACCCTTTATCTATTTATCGTACCAGAAATAATGTGGCCAGCAGGACTAGAGAAGTGATTGTCCCCCTGTACTCGGCACTGGTGAGGCCGCACCTCGAATACTGTGTCCAGTTTTGGGCCCCTCACTACAAGAAAGACATTGAGCTGCTGGAGCGTGTCCAAAGAAGAGCAACGAAGCTGGTGAAGGGTCTGGAGTACAAGTCTTATGAGGAGCAGCTGAGGGAACTGGGGTTGTTTAGCCTGAAGAAAAGGAGGCTGAGGGGAGACCTTATCACTCTCTACAACTACCTGAAAGGAGCTTGTAGCGAGGTGGGTGTTGGTCTCTTTTCTGAAGTAACAAGGATGGGACAAGAGGAAACAGCCTCAAGTTGCACCAGAGGAGGTTTAGATTGGATATTATGAAAAATTTCTTCATGGAAAGGGTTGTCAAACATTGGAACAGGCTGCCCCAGGGAAGTGGTTGAGTCACCATCCCTGGAGGTGTTTAAAAGATGTGTAGATGTGATGCTTGGGGACATGGTTTAGTGGTGGACTTGGCAGTATTGGGTTGATGGTTGGACTTGATGATCTTAAAGCTCTTTTCCAACCTAAATGATTCTATGACTCTACGATTCTATCTCAGTGCAGCTCTAAGTGGATGGCAACCAAGTCTTTACCATCTTGCAGCTCTTTTAACACTGTGGGAGCTGATTTTGTTGGTCTCAGACTACCTCTGAATGACTTTTAAGAAGTTCCCCCATTGGAGTTGGTACTAAAGTTTAGTCACTGGACAGGGCCAAGAGGATGTGAATGCCCCTCCCAAGTAAGTGTTGTGTATGAAGGATACTTATGCAGATGTTGCTTCTGCTTGCCTCTGTCCTGGATAGATCTCTGGTGCTCTCAGCCATTCATTGTACTCTCTTGGCTTTCTGTCCTTCGAGGGAGGCCAACTAAACCTCCCCTTCATATGCTGAGAGTTTGGAATTTTCTTTTAAGCATGCATATGAATTGGTTATTGATTTCCAGCCTCACTTTTGGTGCTGTGCTTAGAACAGAGATTCTGTGAGGCAGAGATTTGGTGATGCTGGGACTGTGGATAGTGCCAGCAGGTCTGGGTGCAGCTGCTGTGCCTCTGTCTCCGGTGGGGGGCTACAGCTGCATGTGTGTCTGGGACAGGCTTGCAACTGGAAGTAGAAAAACACTTTTTCTGTGCATCTCCTCCTGGTACTCGGCATACTGGTGGGTGCTACTCCAGTGCAAATGATAATGCTTAACTTGTTCTCCATGGATTCCCAGTCAGCCCTTAAACTGGAGCCTCTAAATTACCCACAGCCTCAGATGAGAGATGGGAAGCCTCAGTGGTAGCACCAGTCCCTGAGCCTGTTGGGGCCAAACAGGGACACGGTCATTAGGAAACAATTAAATCCAAAGCAGATTGAGAAGGAAATTGCTTCCCCCGGGGCCTTTAGCCAGGTTCCCACATAGTTCCAAGGAATTCTCTTCAATCTTACTCTGCTTTTCTGTCTCTCATGGGCTGCTTTTGATGCTAATGCTCTCAGCCACTCAGTTCTCAGCACCTTTTTATGGCCAGCAGATTGGGGGTGTATTTACTACTCTCCATGAGGCAGGAAGCAGTAGCTGGAAATTCACTGTGTGTCCCTGGGGTTGGTTTGCCTCTCTTTGGTTCTCCCATCAGCCAGGAGATACAGGAATCCACCTTCCTGATGGCACTCACAGCCCTTCCTCAGCAGCAGTCAAGAGAAAAGATGTCTTTTCTTTTCCATTCCTGCCCTTGCCTGTAGCAGGGATAAACCTGCTTAAGTGGTCAGGCTTTATGTCAATCCCAGTGCTTGCTTCATCTCACCACTGGTGGCTGGACCACATAGGTAACTTGATCTTTTTCCTGAGTTAAGAATCCTTTCCTGGGGTGTCTGCCCTTTTCCTGCATATGACAATAATGCCAGTGTACTGATGTCAAGGCCAGTGGTAGCCATGGTTAGCCGCTTTCTTCACTTCATGTCTATTTCATTAAATGATTCTGGCCATCTTTGCACACGTAAGCTTGGGCATTTCTTCCTGTTTCTGCCCCTGCTTGTACTGGGTCAGAGGAGGAAGGAGGGCAGCCTGCTCAGTGCCATTTCCTTACCTATTGCTTTCTCAACAAACCATTTTATTCTGCAGAGGGCTGCATTTCTGTGACATTCTTCTGCCTCCTTGAGTGTTTGTCTCCTCAGTCTCAAGTCAGCCTACCCTGTGACGTTTCCAGTGTGCCTCTTCTCATAGCACCTGGATGTCTTGGCTGACACTTCCTATATTGCTGGCATCAATTTCTGTTGATCCTACTGTCAGTCAGGAGGTATCTCACAGCATGCAGTTTGTTTAAGGAAGGGGTAGCATCAATGGGCTTCTGAGTTGTTGTCAGTGTAGTAAGAGGATTGCAATGGGTTGGTCATCTTGCAGATTTCGACACTAGTGGCCACAGTTGAAAATCTTGAGCAGAGCATTTTTTTGTTGTTTTCCTATGTAAGACAGAAGATTATTGCTGTGAATGTGGATACAGGTTATTTTTTTTAATGGAGAGGAGATAGCAAGGAGAGAAAGGATCTGTGGTCAAGGTGTCTTGGGAGGCAGTGGGAATCCATTCTTGAATTAACTTTGTTGGCTACAGAATTGCTTTGTCAGGGAAAAGCCATTTGGGGAGGTTCATTAACTTTCCTCCTTTTGAGAGCAGAATGAGGATGTTCTCATTCAAACTCCTGGTTATTCGGCTGTTAGTATCTGGGCAAATATTGGGAAGGCGTAACCTTGTGCCATCATTATACAGAATACGATTTCTTGCTCCTTGGAGGCTATTCCTGGCGTTTGTTGTGTTTGCTTCTCATGGTGGGGTGGGTGTTTCCAAAACAAGCTGTGTCTAATAGTGAAGTTGCCCAACTGAAGGATCCTGGAAAGAAAATGAGTGGGTGTATGTGTTCATGTGTTTTTAAAAAATAACCCACTTCTGGATAGTTCAGACCAACAAAATAGCCTGTGTCTTTGGACTTCCCTCTTGATTCAGTAACACTGTGTGCCTTAAATAATAGGAAGTGATGTTCTAAAATAGCTTCTTCATGGTGGAGGTGGACCGCATCTGCAGAGAGAAATCCCCAGGAGGTCTCCATGGCATTCCTTCAAAAAGGCAACTGTGAATTGGGACTGTGGGCTGTTCTACACCACAGCCAGTGCATGCGGTGGTGGCTGTCTTTGCCTGTGCTTCAACCTGTGGTGAACTGGGACAAGAAGAAGCAAATGAACTTCCCTAGGAGACACGGAATAGCCATTAGGTGGCAGTGACTTTCTGTCACCAAGCTAAATGGGAACCAGTGACACAGGTGAAGACCTTCACAACCCATCCACAGTCCCTGAGCTGATCATGTTAGGTTGCCCTATTATGTGCTCCCCAGGATATCTCTTAATCTAAAAGGCATGGTTGATGCTAATGCAGTCTAAAAAAGCTACTAGCAGGGCCAGCTGGTGGCTTGATGACTCTACATTTGAGCACTGCTGTCTAGCAAACTTCCTGCCAACACATAAAGCATGAAAGCTTTGTGCTGAAAACACATAACAAGCTGTAAAATAAATCTTGTAATTATAAGACACTTCCTTTTCCTCCTTCTGCTTTCTAGAGTGGTGTCAGCTGAACATTACGGCCACAGCATCTCTAGGTTTTAATTTTGTAGCATTAGGAAGGTCCTTTTTTGGGGGGGGGATATCTGCCTATAAAACAGGATGTTCTTCAGTCCTCTGCAGGGATTCAGAGAGATGGGCCATCTCACTGTGACGTTTTTGGAGGAGGAAGGAGGAAAGAAGTGAGGGGAAAGAGGCAGTGTCTCATTTATTGCAGTTTTTTTCCTGGCTGTGCACCCTTGTCGCTGAAGTGCTTCACTCCAAGAGCATGACTGTGAGGTGTCAAGCACACCACTTGCCTAAGTGGTCTTGCATCTTTCTTGCACCTTCCCAACGGGAGTGAAACTGTGTGCCTTGGGAGCATTTATCCTTCTCTCCTCCAGGTGGGGCTATCCCTTTTCATTTGAATCCCTGAAGACCTCATTACTTTGCTTCGTTATAGCTACTGAAGTACGTAATAGCCAGAGAAAGAACATCTCAACCAGTACAGCGAGGAAACCATTAGGAAGCCCTTGAAGGATGTAGGCTGCAAGGAGCCTGCACCATGAGGAGCACTATGAAAAGAGCAAATGGAAACTGAAGAAATAAGCTTCATATATTTAGTGTTTGGACTATGCCTTGAGTCCCAATGTGAAATGAACACTCGGCAGTGCAAAGTCAAGAGATATGGCAAGATATGGTATCTTCTTTGACGAGCTCATGGTTGAGATTTATTTATTTGCCTAGATTTTCCCCCTAGATATGGGTGGTGCAAATAGATGTGCACATAGGATTTCGCAGAGGGTTGAAGACCTGTGTAAAGAGGGAAAGAAACAGAAAGAAAGCGGGAATTGCTTAGGATGCCACTGTAAGTAACTTAAGGCTGGTCCCATTGGCTTTCGATCAGGCCCTAAGTAGGGATGTTTTCTGAATGAAGGACAGTGTAGCCTTGAACTACTGACCAGTTTATATGACTTGGTTGTTGGAGGCCACCTGTAAAATCAGTAGAGCTGACGGGTAGCCAGTGCTTTACCTATTTTAAAAATAGGAAGGCTTGAGAATGTAAATTATCTTATCTGAGACTAGGAAAAATAGATAGCTAAAAGATTCATTTGGGGATAGAGACACATCAGTACTTGCAATGGCAAACTGGGCTTCTCAAATGTTGTTTTGTTTGTTCTTTGAGTCCTTAACAAGATCCATATTGTGGATTCTTTCCCCTTTCTAAGGTTACTCTAGTCAGCTTGCAATGAAACGCCAGCTTGAAGGACCCCAAATTAGGAGTACAGAGATGTAAAAACAGGAGTGAAAAGACTGGTGTGGCGTGCAGAGGATATTTCACATATCAGGCCAGGCTGGAATTTCAGAGCAGGACTGAATATTGTAGATTTGCTCTGCTAAACCAGTGACCTTATCACGTTCTCCCCAAAGTGTATCTGATAAAAGAATGTGCTGGAGGGTAGCACATGATTATCTTACCTGTCAAGCCAGTGTCTTCATTTAGTCTGTTAAGTCAGCGTTGAGGGAATTGCTGTGGTGGGTGGTGTCTTGCAAATACTTCTCTGGACTTCCTGGCAACATTGAAGACATCTTAGTGGGTTCCAGGCAAATCCTTTTACCTATGTGGGGACCATCCTGTTTGCATACTTGAGGGAAAGGTGTCTCTGATGGGAACTCTGCTGTCTTCCTCCATCCCGTGCCCCAGGGCCAGACAGGACTCTGCCAGGCTGAGGAAGCCCTGGGGACTGGGAAAAAAGGAAGCTATGTTTCTCTTGAGTTGGAACAGTTGCTGATTTAGTCTAGGAACAAAACAAAATGTAAAGTTCAGTGCCAGGTTTGGAAGCTACTCTTTACTTTATTGACTAAGATGTTCAGGCGCCCTGCCTAGAAATCTGCTGATGTGAGCACGTGTCTGCATTTTTGTACATCTGGACAGGCACATGCCTGTAGATATGTGCCTGTGTGTTCAGGGTGTGAGTGCTTCTGTTGAAATAGCCACTTCCAAGACAGAGTCAAAGGTTCAAAGATGGCTTTGGAGGAGTGAATCCAAGATGGTAATCGCATTCACTGCTAGCCTAGTTAAGCCTACTTTTGCCCCATAGAATTGGTTTGGGGTTTCTTTTTTTTTGTTTGTTTTCTTTTCTTTTTTTTAACTTGAAAGTCCTGTCTCAGTGGCTGCAAATTCTGCTGATGGTGCACCATTCAGAGCAGCTTGCTGCTCCTTCCTCTGCAGCAGCATCATCTTGGCAGGTCTGACACCAGTAACAACTTGTTTTTGTCAGTGTACTGAGCTGATGTGACTTGGAAGGGGCCCACAGGGAGCAGATGAACATGGTGACAAGGGTCATCTTTATACAGCCTCCACTCTGTTCCTAGCTCCACTTTAACAATGAATCTGCATGTGAGCCTGCACATCTACACACATGCACAGTGCTTTATGAAATGCCTCCTGCCAAGCCTGGATCCATGTACTGTGTTGCCAGCTTTGCCAAATTTAGAGGTAAATTCACTGAAAAGGTCACTAGCAGAATTGCTTTTCAAAAAAGCCCAGCTCCTAAAATGTCTTTACTGCCCCTGCAGTCTCTGTTTGAAAATATACTTGTTTTGAGTTGCCTGTGAACTCTGTAATCTGCAGCCTGTTTGTTACTGTGGGGTTGCTCTGAACACAAGTTGGTTTTTGCAGGATTGCTAAAGGACAGCAGGCTTTGCGCTCCCATTCGTTTATCGTAGGACTGTTGTGTGAAGAGAAGTAGGGAAGATACACTTTCTTCCCTTAGGCCCTTTCCTTTGCATTCACAGTCAGGCAGCACAGCTGGGCATTTCCAGAGCCCAGCAGGAGCTGTTTCATCTCTGTACTGCTCTGGTATCGCCTGTTCTGTCTCTCCTCTTCCTCTCCAGGACAGCTTCCCTACTTCTATTTCTTGCGGTAAGCTGAGGTTTTGCTGTGGCAGTCTGAATTGGGAGTTACTCACTGCCAATATATGGAGTGGCGATCCTTGACTGGGGAACAGTTACAATGAAATGATGGTTCCTGAGTGATGGGGAGTGAGAAACAGTGAGGCTGTTAGCTGGAACCATGCTTTCCTCGCTCTGAGCTGGTGCTTGTACTGGGCTGTGTGCTTGAAGACAAGAGCTGTCTGCAACCTGATACATGTGAAGGGCTCCCAAGAGCTATACCAGCTCCTGCCTCCCTGACCGGCAGGGTTAGATCAGCTGCAACTTTCCTTGACCTCCACTGGCCCTAGAGGCCACAGGCTAGGGACTGAGTCTGCACCAGGAGTGAGGGGGATGTTTGATTCTTTTAAATCTGTGTTTTGATTTTAGGGTAGCAAGTGCTTGGTAACATGGCTCAGGACTGAGCAAAATGCAGGCAGAAGCATCTTCACGCATGCACCTCTCCTGGTATATCCCCGTCTGAATGTATGCAGCTTCCCTCTCTAGCCCTGCACAGCTGACCTCTCTGTTCACTTGCGCTGCCGTCCTGTACCAGGCCTGAATCAGCTTCCTGCTCTCCTGATTCTCCTGTAGCCTGCCCCAGCTCCGCCCTTACCTCTCCCCACTGATGCCTCAGCCCTGGCTGCCACCTCCCTGGCCCCCGCTGTGCCGCTGTCAGATTGGGTACAGACTTACCCTACCAGGTCTTAAATTCATTAGCAACTCATGTGGCCAAGATTTGCCACAATCTTAGTTGTCTGAGAAAATGGAGACCCTGGCACTGGGTGGATTCATTGTCAGCCCCAGGCAGGACAGCTCTTCCAGGCTGCAGCTTTGCACACCTGTGTTAATGGCAGCCGAGCCAGCAGGTTTCCTCTTCCCAGTCCCTTTCTGGAGTAGGATTCCCAGCACTGGCAGAGCTTGGTCCTCACCTGGAGAGATGAGCTCTACACTGTGCATGCCTTAGCTTCATTCCTGGAAATCTCACTCCAGAAACAGTCAGATGTCAGGTTCCGTAACGTGCTGAAATCCGGTGAGCTCACAGCCCAAGGAATTCTTGCATTTACAAGCAGCCTAGAAACCCATTATATTTCATATTAGTATTGAAAGACTAATGCAGGCATGTGGTTTTTATTTGAAGGATACTAAATTTAAATAAAGCAACAACAAAGAAGTCAAGCTCTGTCTTTTTGCAAAATCTTTGAAATGGGGGGACATATGTGTAGCTAGTGAAGGATGGTTCCTTTAAATATTTTTAAAAAGTGTTCACTGCTTATAGTTGTTGGACATGTGTAGTAAATTAAAGAAGAAGCAATGTATAGATAAAACCACTTCCCCAGACAACCCCCATCCCAGTGGCAGATGCCCCTCCTTCCATCTGCATTGCTCAACAAATTTCATCTCAAGAGGGGAAATGAATTCTCAATTGCAACATGCCTAGTAATTAACCGCACTGTAATTCTGATGTGCAGTGCTGTCACCCACCATCGGGTGGGAGTGGAAAAGGCACTGCATTTTGTTGATGGTTGAACATTTGTTTTCCTCATCATTTTGACACCAGAGGTAATTGCCATTCCTGAAGTATTCTCTCGCTACCGTTACAAAGCAACTGTTAGGGACAAATTAATTATGAAGAATCTCGTTATGACAGATTAATAGGCCAACAGAGGAGATTTCTTTTTCTTCTTTCAGGCAACCGAATAGTAAAATCTAGCAGCTCCTATATAACTGCTAGAAACATGTGCTTCTCTGTAAGCCAACACATATTTTGTTGGAGATGGGGGATTTGCAAATCTAGGACTAGAGTATAGAGTGGATTTCCAAACTTGCTTTTACTGAGCTTTTCATTTCTCAATATCATGTGCCAAAATGAGCTTGAGTCTGGGCATTGCCATATGGAGGGGAAGTCTTCATGGTTGGTATTGGACCTATGTCTTCTGTCTGGGTCATGGTTGAGCAGCATCATGAAGGCTTGGAAGTGAGGAATGCTGGACTTGCAGATTTGATGGATTTTAGAACAAGACATAAAGTCATTATCTGGACTGCTTTATGGCCACTAAGGGTTTCCTGTGTCAGGGAGGTCAGATCTGATGTGCTGGTTGAGTTCCAAGCAGCCAATGATGTTCTGCCTGCCTTTGTCCCCCTGGAAGTTGCAGACTACCGACCCCAAATTATTCTTGAGGGGTGCTGTCTGGGGACTGTTGTGATGTGGCCCATAGACGGCTGCCTTCCTGTAGTGGAGGTGATTGAGGCACCCTGCCTCCCTGTGACTGAAGCGTTCTGTCAAAGCCCAGGGGAGGAGGAGTTTGAAATATCTGGATTGCTCATGGCTGTGCTTAGAAGCTCACCCAACTTAGGTGCAGTCAGGACAGCAATTTATGTAGACTTGGTAATTGTGCTTTCAAAGAGGCAGTTAGATATGTATCTCATAGTTGACTGGCTGCTATGGGATGCTAGTGAATCCCAGGTGCTGATGAGCATGCGATTAAAAAGGTGTCTATTTTAGGCTCCAGAATAGGTATAATCTAGATTTAAATAAGCCTCCTGGAGGAGGGCTGTTCACATTCTCAGCTTTACCTTCTCTGAAATCTCACTCAAGTTGTCAGGCAGACTTTCAAACAGAGTTTATCACCTCCAACCAAGTGCTTGTAAATACAACACTCTGTCCCTGCCCAGGAAAGGAACACATTCTCTGTGGTAATCAATGCACAGCACACTTTCATGCCATGATCTTCTTAATGAGAGAACAGTGAAGCTCCACGTTTTTTCAGAGACCAAACTAAGACCACGTTTATCCCATTTTCCATCTTCCCCTGGCTGTGGACATCAACTCCCTGTTTCACTGTGACTTCATCCTTCTTCATGGGATTTCTGTATCTCTGTGTGGAGTATGTAAATGCTTTAATAAAATAATTATATGAAGCTAGAAGTCATAGATAGCATTACTTTTGGATTACTAGCATCTGATTTCTTTTCATTGCTTTGCTTCACACCCATCTTGTGTAGTGCCAATTCTCTATGGTCCTTTTTGGTGTGCAAATTTTGTCTTTGGGACTCTCCACAGTGATTGTATTTTGCCAGCAAGGGCTGATTCTTTGGAGGATCTTTGTCAATATTATTTTTCTGTCAGGTTTTGTACTGATTGCCTTTGTGATAGGCCTTTTGTCTTGAGTATACTATTTACCTTCTAGTCAACGTTAGAAATTGGCTGTCTTTGACTAGTATGTTGATGGAGATTGTCTCTTGCCTATTACCTCCACTGCAGTGTCATCTTTGTTTTCTCGTGTCCAGTGTTAGCCTCTTACACCAGATTCTCCCCCTTTTAAAAAGGAACCTTGACTTTTGCTCATGTGAGATTCAAACTGAAACCTCTGGATTCCTAGAGGGTGCTTTCTGTTTTTTAAATTGTGGCAAGCACTGCCAGATTTGCTGTTTTTTCTACAAAGAAGTTGTAACTGGGTGGTGAGGGACCAGGCTTTCCTTACCCTGCTGCTTGGGGTACTTGCACAGGTGATCTGTGGTAATCAGCATCTCATATATCAAGAAAAAATCCACCCTAGATTTCCACCTGATAAAGCCCATTCCCTGCTATTTGTAGTTGCTTCTCTGGAAGGGTGGGGGATAAGGGTAGGGATATTTCTCCACAGGCAACTGAGCAGGAATCTATTTTATAACTTCCTAGGCTGAACCACTCTTGAAGACCAGTCATTTTGATCCTGGATGGGACAGGTAACCTGGAGGTGGAGCATTTCTGCTCCTTTTCTTCTTGGCTCAACTCCCCATGCACTGATAATATTTCCTGTTGCACCCAATTGCTTGTAAATAAAATAATGGCTGACAGTGAGTCTGCAAGTGGAGGGACACTCCATTTTCTTAAAATTAGAATGAGACAAGACATCCAACAGCTTTACTGACTATTTTACTCTAGGTTCTTATAATATGTTTGACATTTACAAATGCAGCATCCCCATCTCGTGGATGCTCATTCATCTCTTAGATGAGAAGGAAAACTCAACAACTGGCAATGGAGAGGGCAAAATGTTGAATATGTAATTGTATATAAAGATGATCTCAGTTTTATTCCCTTTACAACGTTGGTGAGCCACAGCCAAGTGCAGGGGAGACTCATACAATATTGTTCATTGTGGTACCAGCTGCAATAAAGGCAATTGCCTCTGGTACTGCTGGGGGTAATTCCTTCTGCTTATTGTGAGAGCAAAAGTAATCTAATCTGGATAATGAATAACCAACATGTGGCCTCACCTGGGCTCTCCTTTTGTTCATCTCAGTGTGGTGCCGTGTCAAATATTCATATGTTTTACTTCATTAAACTGTTATCTCATGCTATTTTTAAGTGGCACCCTCAAAGCCAATATAGATTCTCTCTGTTGTTTGTGTTCCTAGCAGCCATAAGGATTCAGTAGACCAAATGCTGCCTTCACTGGCACCCACATAAGCCCATTTTTTCCAAATTCTGCTTCCATTAGCACCTGCACAAACCTATTGTTTTCAGTGAGAAAGCAAAGGAGTGGCTGCAAGGAAGGATCTGACCTTCTAATTGCAGTTTAACAAGTCTATTGATTGTGCATGAATCAGAAAAGACACCAGCTCTGTCTCCCATAGTGGTGACATTGCTGGGATGCTAATAGACACACCAGCTGCCTTTCTTGGTGTGGAGCTGTGTGGCGTTAACTGGATGAAAAAGCTGGAGTAATTTATACATATAGATATTTCACTGAAGTCAGCAACTCTGACTGATATCCAGAGGGGAACAGACCTGCTGAGTAACAAGGGGACATTTCTTTGATTGTTTTTTTTTTTTTTTTTTTTTTTAACATAGGCACTTTTTAAAGTAGAACTGCACTTTGCCATTGATGATGACTTACTGGCACTGCAGCCGCTCTCTATCTGTTGGATGTAGTGCTATGACAGTCACTGCAGTTTTTTGGAATTGACAGCATAATCCCATGGTTGTTATCTTTCCCGACTTCCTCGTCAATCCAATTTAATCACTTCTAGGTACTTCATGTGTTACTCTCTCTTTCCTCTTCAGGCATCCTCTTCCTATGGGAAGAGGCCTGTACTTTAAAGGTCAGAGCTTCTTAGAAGGGGAAGGGAATCTGCCTCTGTCAGTTTGGTAAGGGGATGTATTGAGATCTCTAGAGAGGCTGCAGTGGAAACCCTTCTTTCTGGGTTCTGTGACCAAGCTAAATGCTGGTGCCCATCTGCGTGGCTGTAAGAGAGGGAGCCCGCTTGCTCTGCTCCCCTGGCCGTTGGAGTGACTTGCCAGGAGAGAAGTTGCATATGTACAAGGGGGAGAAGCTGCTGTTGCACGGTTTAATCGCCTGATGTTGACTCAGATAGGTCCTGACTGGAGGTCAGCTGTGACATGCAGCTGGTAGGGTGGGATTCAACTGTTGGGAAGAGAAAAATGTCAGCCCAGATTCTTTGGCGTTGACAAAGTGGATGTGACGATTTCTCCCCTCCAGCTGCAATGGCTGCCTCTGTGCTTCCTTCTTCCCTGCACGCCCACACTAGGAGAGCAGACTGTGTGAAGCTACCCTCTCTTGACCCTCAGCTGCTGAACTAGATGAGACTTAGCTGAACTTTCTTCATCTTTCCTTCTGCACTTGGGCCATGCATCCTGATAAACCTCACTTTTCAGTGTGTCTTTCAGCGTATCTTCTGTCTGTCAGTTCTTCCTGCGTACTCCATGGCTTTTCCAGCTCCATTTTATTGAAGGATGGGGTATGGGGACTAAGGGAAAAGACTATCAGATGTCCAGCCTCATCTCTGCTGCTAGGATCCTTCACTTTGCTTTGAAGGCCAGGAATATTCAGCATTGAACAGATTCCCTTGATACTCATTTAATCTCATCTTCCACCTCTTCAGTAACCCTAGTAACACCCTGTATGTTTCCTTTCCTGTTTACAGTGTCTGATCTCGATTAGTTGGAAAACGTTACCAAGTCAGTCTTCTTGGCACCATCTGGTTTTATTATTGAGGACAAATCATGAAACTCTCTCTCATTTATACCATACTGGTTCATCTGTCTTGCAGTAGCTCCTGAGGTACCTTTCCTTGTTTGTTTTGCTCTCTCTACCCTATCTGGGACTTCAGACCTTTTTTTAAGTGAAGAGACCATCTCTACACCCCTCTCCCTGATGCGAAGCCTCCCTGTACATAGCCATAACTGTATGAGCTTTAGTGACAGCTAATTCCCACTGTGGCCTTGTTTGAGCTCTTCACCCCGCCCTCCCCACGGCCCAGGACCAGTCCTCACTTCCCGTGTTACTGCCTTCCCAGGGTCTCCTTACGTGGACATAGCTGTCTGGGGAGTGTTCTCCCTTCAGGTCATTTTTCTGCACAACATCATGTCTTGCTGTTCAGTCAGTAGTCTATGGTTTCTGTAGGCTGTGTAAGCAGCTTCTGTTTAGGGAATACTCCTGAATGTAACACACGTCTCGGTTGATCTTGTTCCTTATAGCAACTGAAAATAGCAAATAAAACAGGGCTTAATAGGACTGATGGCTGGGAGCCCCCCACCACAGCTAAA
The DNA here is from genome assembly GCA_013389945.1 of Fregata magnificens. Classification (NCBI taxonomy): domain Eukaryota; kingdom Metazoa; phylum Chordata; class Aves; order Suliformes; family Fregatidae; genus Fregata; species Fregata magnificens. The sequence continues at coordinate 24,356 of WAAD01011767.1, forward strand.
CACAGGGCCGTAGAAGATGGTGTCTTTACAGCCCTCAGCTTGTTTTCACTGCCATCCCACGTGGTCTGACCCAAGCGGAGCTGAATTAATTTTGTTAGCAAGATTTTGAGAGATACTGTATCAAATTTATTATCATTTCACCTGTCTCCGTAACAGGAGCTGCAGGCACTGTGATCAATGGATCGAGACACGTGCCTAATTTCACTGCAGCTTCTGTAAATGTCTCTGTGCCTTCTGCAGCCTGCTGTTGAATGACTTCCTATCCTCCGTGGGTGCTCTGCAACAAAGCACAGGACAGATCTCTTTGTCTACCAACCCTATCAGGACAACAAGGCACTGAGGGCACTTGTGGGAACCTGCTGACTTTGCAAGTATTATACATCTGTATATACATAGGTCTGGTCCTTCATTCTCATGCAAATCTGGTCTGATCTTATCCTCATGTGTAAGTACCATTTGCATAAGTGTACATGCCCCAAAAGAGATCCTGTGTGAAGGAACTGTTGTGCAGTCACAGGTATTGTCTTCTGGAGAGGGCTCCCCTCAGGGTAAAAGAGCTTCAAGAGCAGAACCTTGCTCACTGGAAGCAAAGTCTGTAGGTGTAAAGGACTCTGCTTGACTCTCAGATTCCCGTATTCAACAGTTTGATCTGGAACTGTTAGTGGGAGAGAATAGGCAGGTAATGCCATAGCCATAGAAGTGCTATGTCCCAGTTCTTTTAGCATGTCATTTTCCCCTTGTCTCTGACCATCCCTCCCCTGTGCTCCTTGTTCTCCCTGCTCAGGAGACTTAGGCAAAATAGTGCATTATATCACAGAGGTGTCTAGAGGAGAAACAGCTGCTCCCTTCTGATTTTTCTCCTGAACTGCCCCACAGATAACTAATTGCAGCTCACTTGCTTCTATTAGCTATTTACCTAAAATTGAGCTGGCTAATGAAAATGTTTCTAATTAATATGAGGCAGATTAAAACTCATTACAGCAAGGTCGTCAGTAATGAGAGATAATCAGAGCACAAATGACCGAGCTTGGAGCAAAATGAAGATGGAACACGAGCAGGCTATCGGCACTGGTTGTATGTGCATCAGCCAGCAAGGGCAGGGTTTAGCAAGGTGACTGCTGGTGCTCCATGCTGCGTTCGAGCAACACTGCTTTCTCCTCTCAGAGCAGCTTGGGAAGTGACTGGCTGAAGAGATGGACCTCAGCCCAGTGTAAATGTTTCTTGAATCAAGTGGCATCTCAAACTAGGGGTTTGTTGCTAGGCCACCCCTTCGTGACCTGTATGGGTTGTTAGGAACCATGTTGTGAATGAGGGTATTAGCGGGAAGAGCATGGGAGTATGTGTAGTGTAGGTGGGAGGTCAATGTCTGTGCGTGCTTGTGTGTGGAAATTCAGAGGCCTGATGGCTCGGAGGGTGGGAGCTTGCACGTCTGTTCAGTGTGAAATGGGCTGGTCTAGGTTTGGAAAAGTCCCTCCTGATCTCCAGGGAAGATTTGCACAAATCATGAAAAATGTTCGCTTTAATTTCAGCTGCCTTTAGCACTGGTCATACAAGGCCCCAGCTTTCAACACCGGATTTCAGCTGTCTGACGCAGGCTCACTGTGTATATCCTTCCATTTGTACAGAGATCCCTGGCCATCCTGCTAGTTTTGTGACTCCTTGTTCCTGTGTTTGTGAAACTGAGAAGCTAAGAAATTGTCGCTTTAGTCTAGGGGGTCATCTCCATCCTCTATCCTCTGCAAGCTATAAAGCTCTCTTTCTCACTTCCTAGCTGTCCCACTGGCAACCTACTGTTGTGCCAGAATTTCTGAAGGATTTTTATATCTGCTGGGACTATTTTGAGCTATGAAAGTCAAAAGTGAGAATTAGGGGGATGCCTTTTTAACCAGGGTCTGCACCAAGGGGAACTAACTAAGAAGTATAGGTCTGAAAAGGTAACAGTGTACCTGCCTAAGTGGGAACATATGGAATGCCCTACTCTCATATGGGCAGGCAGAGACCCATAGGTAAATGTTTAGGAATGTTATACATAACTTACACAAATAATGAATTATTAGATAATGGGATACATCGCACCAGGAGTTATTCCAGTTCCAAAGATGTGGATCTGTCCATGGTCAGCAGTATGATCAGTTAGTATTGGTATAAGGAAGCATTTGAATGGGAAATATGTAGCGTGCATAGGAACGAGATTTTGTAGAAGGTAGGCAGGAAAGCTAGTACAAAAAGGAGGCAATAATAATTCCTTTTAGAGTTGTGTGTCTCCGTGCAGCACCCCTGCTGTCAGTCAGTTTGATTACCAGGCTGACAGTGTTAGTGAAGGCTGTAGTAGTTTATATTAACTGTATGCTTATTCAGATTTGTTGAAAGAGGAGATAACAGCCCCTTGGACACAACTACACTGTCATTGCAATGGGTTCTAGGTTTTCTATTGCTGTTTTTAAAGTACCCAAGTACTCTATTCACTTCACCAGTAGGTGTATCCTCCCTAAACATCTCCACAGATCTTTTGGCATGGCACTTGATTTCAGTCTCTCACTGTGTTAAGTTGAGGTGGACATCTTTTAATTCCTCTCCGGTTTGTGCTGTCCTGGGTCATCTAAAGCTGTTCTGTAGTTTTACCAGTTGTGTGCATATGGCCCTGTCATTATCAGGGGTGGCAGAGAAAAGGACTGTGGCCAGATTCCTTTCCTATCTTCTCTGACATATCTTTTCTCCCTCCCTGACTTACCGTGTTTTGGGGATACCCACTACAGAGGTGTGATGACATCCTCTCTTTCCTTTGTATGGAGTCCAAGGGATAGCCTGGCTCTTCCAGTCCAGTCTCCTGCTACTGCAGGCATCCCTGGAAGAGTTGTCTTGTCCAGGATGGCTGACAGCATATATGCCTGGGACGCTCCCACACACACTGTGTGCCACAAGATACTTCCCAGCATCCCAAAGGCTCAATATGAAAGACCATGAGCAGCAATTCTGCTGTGCCACGGGAAGAAAGCAAGAGCCCATCACCAATGTCCCAAGTCCTTGCAATGGCAGGTAATTTAGTAAATACAGAAGATCCTTGGAAGCAGGTTGAACCCCAGCAGAAGGGGCGACCGATTTAACCGGAATATGGGAGCTGGATACACCAAATAGGTTCTTTAAAGATTTTAATGATGCTGGGAGCATCAGTGCACCCTCTTTTCATTCTGTCTCTCACTGTGGCCGATCAATAGGGTAATTTTTGTCTTGATGCCTTGAGCAAGAGTGTTTAAAGCCCTTTAGACATTTTATTACATGTAATGTTCTTATGAGTCTGTAAAATGGGGGATAGCGTTCCTGAGTTTTGTAAAGAGCTTTGTAAAAGCACTTTTAGAGATGAAAAGCTCCATATAAAATCAGGTATGGTTGTTTTATCATAAATGTCTAAAGCCTTTCTGAATTCCATTAAGCTCTTGGCTTCTCTATCCTCTAACAGTGAGTGCTACTGGTTAATGCTGTACTGTGCAAAATGGGATGTAAAAAAAACTTAAAAAAGGTTGTTGCTTTGTGGAATGCCCTATTATTTGCTGTTTTGTGAGAGCTGGAAATAGGAATGGGAGATTTTCCTATTTCATATAACTCTTCTCTCTTATGCATCAATTGTCTCTAATCTAAACAGTCCCCTAACATTTCAGATCTCTTTTTTTATAGACTCTTTTCAAGTCCATGATAATTTTTCCCTGTCCTTCTCTGTCCTCTTCTTTTTCTTTTGCACCTCTTTTTGTGATGGGATGTCTGGAATCCAAGGCGAGGTTGTGCTTTCAATTTATACAATATCATTTTGGTATTTTTAATGTTTTCCCCTTTTCCTTTCTTAATACAGTCAAACAGCTTGTTTGGGTTTTCCTGACCCCCACAGTGCATTGAGCAGGTGCCTTCACTGAGCTGTCCACAGCAATGTGATGCAAGTGTTGGGTGGTTACAGTTAATTTAGAGCCCATCAGTGTGCGTGAGCAGGATAAATTGCATGTTCCAATATGTGTAACCTTGCAGCCATCTATGCTGAGGGTGATCTGCCAGTCTATTGATTGTTCACCTGTCTTTGGTAGGGACTTGGCAGGGCTTATTTTTCTGTAGTGGTGAATAATTTATGTTGCATCTCATGGAAGTTTTGTCACTGCACCGTTCTCTGCTTTGCCAGATCACTAGCAGGGAAGTTAAACCTTGGTGTAAGAATGGGTGTAATGGGACACTCTGCTGGGTTTTTTTGACAGTTATGCGGGTCAACCCATTTATAGTAGAGAGCCCCTTCTGTCTTGTGGGTGCTACCTGTACCTGTTTGCCTTTTCATCACATTTCTCAGTGTTTCCAGTGCTAGTTCAGCCTCACTGGAGATGACAGCATTGCCAGTGCTAATGTAGACAGCGCTTCTGCAGTATCGCCTCCTCTAAAAAATTCAGAGCAGGTTGAAATGAAGCTGTGGTAAAAACATCACTAAATGTTGCAGCCTTGTCCTAACTAGAGGGTCCCCTGCTGCTGCTGCCTGTAGTGCTGGGCTTGGAATTCTGAGCTGGGAATGGGATAAAATGACCAAGTGATGTAAAGGAGCATTCTTGCATCTTCTCCAATAATTGTTCAGTTTTCTTTTCACTCTTTGTGAGAGAATTTATTGAGAGGCACTTGAAAGTCCCAATAAATATCTCCCTTTTCTCTTCTATTGACCATTGCATTAACATGTTCAGAGTATTTTAGTGGACTGGTGAAGAATGATTTTTTTTCCTCTCAAAATCCCCGTTGGCTTTTTTCAGTCATATCACATTTAGCTAGATGATTTTTAGTACTTTCTGTAATTATTGTCTCAACTAATTTAGTTGATACAGAATAAAAGCTTGCAAGACTATAATTTCCCAGATTACTCTGGATTTTTCTTAAATACAGGGCAACGTTTGTTCCCCTTCAGTCCTCTGGAAGCTAACGGTTTTAATGTGCGATCCCCTTTTTATTATGATTATTAGCATCTCAGCTACTTTTTGAATTAATCTGTAAGTTTTATATGATTGAAGTTTTCAAGGTATTTTCTGGAGACATCTTTCTTGAAATATTGTCTGGGAGAGTGTATCTCCATTGTAAGCAGTGATGGGCAGGCTTCTTCTCAGCATCCTGCCCCATGCAGGAAATTGCCTGCAGCAGGAGAACGTGCCTCCTTTCCCTTGCTCAGGTTGGGAGTAGGTGGGATGTGAGCGGGCACCACATGGCGTGGAGCTGTTCCTGCTCACCTGTACAAGAGTGCTCTCCGGTATGGAGGTGAGAGGAGGAGCAGCCCTTCTAGCCCTGTCCTCTGGGCGAAATCCAGCCTGATGTCCTTTGTGAGAAGTCTGCGTTCGCAGTGTTCCTGGAGGCAGCACTCATCACTAGGAATTTCTGGTGACTTGTTTGTTTTGTCTTTGACTAATTGCATTTCAAATTTTCTCTCTGCATTCCTAATCCTCATTTCACATTTTGCCAGCTATGAGTACGCCCTTCAGGGTTGGAATGACTTTTCTGAAGGATTTGTCATATGAGGAGTGGCTTCCACCACTTACCTTACAGTCTTTAGTGGCCTTTCTGAGCCCTTTTGTCACCAGGTCTGTCGCCAGATACCAGATGCTCAAGTTTTCACCAGTATATTTTAACTTTGGTATTTATTTTCTGCTAAATTAATTCCTTTATTTTCAAAAACAGATTAGCATCTGCCGATTTGTGACACCTTGCATGCCTGATGCTCTGAAGAGCAGTTCTTTGCCAAGGTCTCTGTGAGTAAAGGCTCCTTCAAAAGTATCAAAATTACTTGAGAAGCCAGGTCTGCTTGTACATCAAGGGTAAATTAAAAAATGTCCCTTTGCAGCTCTGCTTGCTGAGTGTGTGCTTCATCCCAGAGGTGCCTCCTCTCCATACCTGACAGTTATTACTTCCATTATGGCCCATATGGAACAATTTTAATAATCAGTGTTAATCCCAATTTACCCAGGGTTTAGGTAAACCATGAGTCTGACAGCCATGCTGTGGGCCAATGGAGAATTTGTCCTGCTGAAATTTGGGGAAGGGGTTTGAGACAGAAAGACATGCCATGTGGACTGAGGAAGGAACCATATACACACTCAGACAGCATTTGTGATCTGAAGTGCTTCCTGAGGGAGGCTTATTCTTGGTAATCCTTGGTACATGAAATTCTTCCTTTCTCTGCAGTGTGCTCCTAGGCATGCTGCATACAAGCGTCTCCCTGTCTAACTAGCTGTTGTTCCCAGCTCTTTTCCCTGATAAGAAGAATCTTCAAGGTATTGCTTGTGCAACAAAGGGTAATATCTTGTGAGATTTCTTGGAGAAAAGCTCTGAGCCATTCTGGGGGTTTCCATTTACTCTGCAGTTTCTTCAAGGTAGGACAGAAACATGGGTCAACAGTATCAGACACAGTAGTAGGAATGTGGCGCTCTTACTTTGCCTATGATTAGGAGAAGGTCATCTGTCAGAGAAACAAGTGCTGCATCTGGACTGTGACCTAGCTTGGGGAGATCCAGGCAATTAATACATAGCATTATGAACATTTTTCTGCTGAAAATGTTGATCTGATTGATAAGAAAAGAGACCTTGGAAACTGCGTTCACAGTCCTGCTTCATTCTCACTGTACTTCTGCCTCTAATGCGGCAGTTTTGTAAAATGTAGGGCTACAGATAGATTTCCTTCTTCTGACACAAGTTGCCTGGTCATCTGCTGTGTCTCTAGCAGGGGCAGGAGGTGGCGTTCCCTGGTCCAGCCAGCCAGTCAGGGCAGCTGTCTCTTAGGAGTTTTAGCCAAGCCAGTTGTGAGAGCATGGTGGAGGTATGCTGTGCATGGGGGTTTTGTTCTGTTTTGTTCCTGGAGCCCTCTGTAAGGATGCTCTCGTCTCTCTTGGCCAGTACTGCTGTGGCCGTGAGGCCAGCCGGGTTCTCTACAGGGTGGGTAAGTTTGGGAGGGCCAAAATTTCCTCTCTCCTTGTGCTAGGCTATTTCTGCCTTCTTCTCAGCAGTGACTGACATGAAGATACACCCTGCATCCAAGTGTGTCTACAACCAGTTGCATTTTCAACTACATGAGTTTTCCATCCTGTTTTTTCATCTCCCTTGGCGATCCGTGTGGGGCAGGTAGGTGCATTGGAGCCAACCAGCACCTCTACCGGGAGCTGGTTGCCCGGCCTCACACCCAGCACTGTGCTACAGCCCCAGTGGTGCTGCTGCTCTGCCCTGAGCCATTCCACAGCCTGGAGTCATTTGATGGGCTCCTGCTGTGCCTGTGGGAGGTCGTAGGGCCTTGTGCTGGCCCTTGCTCAGTGCTGGGGTTTTTGGAGCACATCTGCAAGGAACCTTGCCACTGTTTCCCACCTGTGCCCTGGGCTGTGGCTGCCTGACGCCTCGGGGGGGTGGCCGGCTGGCCACTGCTCCCCTTTTCCTTTGCTGCTGGCAGGGGGTTTCCTCCATGGCTGGAGGCAGCGGGCAGAGGGCGATTATCAGAGCTGCATAAAAGCTGTTTCCCTGTAATGGGCTGCACTCCTGGTGCTGTGACAAACTACCCAGCTGCCTGGCTCCCTCCCTCCCACAGCCTTTCTCTTTCATCCCATTACTCCCTCACTGCTTTTCTTGCTCTCTCGTCCTCTTTCACAGCTTCCTTTTCTTGTCCCCTTTTGGCCTGCTTTTGCCTCTGCTGCATGCAGGGAAGGAGAGCAGGGAAGCAGCCAGGGCAGAGGCTTGCTTGTGACAGCAGGAACTTGAAAGCTGGTGTGTAAAATGCAGCACAATAATGTGGGAGACTTCAGGCATGCTTGTGGATGTTATTTTCTGCCTATGTATCTGCGAGTGTGAGCAGGCAATATGCTGGGGGAAACTCACTCTCCTAGTGCAAGTTATGCTTGCCTGTGTGCGCCACCTAGGAAAGTGTGTGTGTGTGTGCATGTGTGCATCAAGCTGTCAAGTCTCACGTGCTGAGTGTGAGACTTGCACATTCGGCTTTCACCTCACAGTCCCCTAGGCCTGTGTTTCGTGCACTTTCAGCTCAGCACCCAGTCTGTCCCCTGATGTGTTCCCAAATGCGAGACACTCACCCTGTCCCATGATGTGACACAGCACTGCTTTGCACGGAGGGCAAAGATAGACACTAAATGGTGTGGGTGTGTGTGGTGTTCATGCATGTTTGTGGTGTTGTTCCTTTCTGCCACGTACTTCGAGGCTTTTGGTGGAGTCCCTCACCACAGGATCTTGGGCAGATGAGGTCTGCAGATACAGGATTTGATCTTCAATGACTTCTGACACAGAAGCCAGAGGAATTAGGAGCCTCCATGCAGATAGGTGTCAGGCATTAACAGGAGATGGGTACGGAGTAATTTTTTGTCATTGATTTGCTTAGATTTTACGAATGTATCAGGGTAAACTTATCTGAAGTTCATTAAAGAATATTGAGTATAGCTGTGTCCTTGGCAGGAGGCTTTTCTAGTGAGAGTAATAAAGGCAGAATAAATCATTGTCACTGAAGGATGTGGTGGCTGGTCTGTTCTTGAGAGGCGGAATGAACCTCAGGAGCTGAAATCCAGACCAGGCACGTGGTTGGTGATGGGTTTTGTCATTTGGTGGCTGCGCTTTGGCCAATGTGAGCAAAGCTGGCAAGTCTTCTAATTCTTAGTTTCTAAAATCACTGTCACTGCGGACTTTGTTGGCAATGTAAGCAGTAAGACCAAGTCCTGGCTGGACTGGAGGGATGTAATTTCCGCTTGTGGTGTGTCAGAGTGAGCTGAAGAGGATGAAGGACAGCCCACATACTGTCCTCCTCACGGCCAAATAGATATCTGTAGTTTTGATTTTTAACAGACTCCTCTTCCAAGTTCCTGGAAGTTTCTGGAATGGTATCTGTGGTTTTTTTCTCACTTTAATTCATCGCACTCACACTAAGGATCTTACATACATGATTGTGGTCCTGACTTTTGTCTTTTGACAAGGGGTTCCCAAACTGTGCATCGTAGCAGTGTATCACAGTGACAAACCAATGCTGCTCTATGGCTAGACATCTTATTCTGTGCAAGGATGTAGCCCTGGACAGAGCCAAAAAATAACGTGCTGTCACTGATCATGGTGCCTGTGCAAAGAAGCGTCGAAGCACGTTATACTCTGGAGCATCTTGTCCTGGTCTGGTTCAGCCCCTCTAAATCAAGCCAGAGTCCTAATACTTACATGACACAATAGATGATGATGCCCAAAATCAAGAAGGGAAATCCCTGGTCTGTTTAAATACTGGACAAATAAAAGGTACGTGTGCGGGCGTGTGCATGTAACATACAGCAAAAGGGCTTGGCTGATGTTCTGGTCTCTCCACAGGTGCACCTGCGCTCTGCTGAGCGCCTCCGGGAGCTGTGCTGTGCCAACCGAGGCACCTTCATTAAGGTGGGACAGCACCTGGGAGCGCTTGACTACCTGCTGCCTGAGGAGTACACCCGCACCCTCAAAGTGCTGCACAGCCAGGCCCCGCAGAGCACCAGGCAGGAGATTGAGCAAGTCATCCGTGAGGATCTGGGCAAAGAGGTAGGGGCAGCCATAGCCTGCATTGGCTTCTCAGGCCTCAGCAAGCCTTGGGCAGCTAGAAGAAGGAAAACAGGAGCAAGGAGGTCCCTGGTGGTTTTCAGTTGCAAGAGATACCAAGGGGACATATCTCCGCCTTGCCCCTGGGAGAATGCCATGCGAATTTTCCCTGTCCATTGATGGGCATTATTGGCAAGCTTAGGAAAGGAGAAGATAGGAGAGGATTAAGGGTGTGAGGGCTGCCAGGTGGAAATGGCAGGGCTCAGCAGAGCAGCATACCCCTGAGGTTATGCCAAGACTAACAGGGTTGCTGGAGGTCAGGATGGAGGGCCGTCTGCCACACTGAGGGGTGGGAGCTGGAAATATTGATGTTCAGGACAAAGGTATATTAGCAGGGCTCTGTGAGGGACGACTGCTCTCCCCTAGCTGCACTAGACCAATTTCAGCTAGCACTGACAGCCTTTTACTTTCTTGAGCCCCTAATTAACCCCCAAAGAAAATAATAGCATAAATCACTTGGTGCTTGCAGTCAGGTAATACAGTAGCCCAGGAGTCTGTGTCACCATTAACCCTCAGCAGCCCACAGCACTGAGATCAGATGTGAATGCCCGAGTTCATTAAATATAAGGGAAGTAACCACAGTATTTAGAGAGGGTGTTCTGCTACTTTGCATCTTGCCCCTTACAAGAAGAGGTCCCCTCACACTCCAGCACAGTTTGAGGAGAGGCGTTTCAGGGATCACAACTGACATGAGGAGAGGGAGGCAGGAGGCAAGAGCATGCAAAAGCGGTGGAAGAGAAGGTGGGTGTGAGGGAGAGGAACACAGGAGGCTGAAGAATGGAAGTAGTGTGGACATGTGTTTTGGAGTGTTCTGGGATGTGTGACTGTGTGGTGAGGAGGTATGGGGGTAACATGATGGGGTAAGTGAAGTATTTTCACCTAGTGAGTATATTATGGGCAGATTTGGATGGGGTGGGTCTGCCTATGTGAAATTTTAGTGCCTAGGTATTGTCTAGTCAGGAATGACAACTAGTATTTCCCTGCAGTTTAATGGCAGGGTTAACGTCGGCCCCTGACCTGCAAGATGCTCCTTCTCTCAGTGCTGCATCCTTGTAGCATGGCTGGTACCAGCTGTGTTTCATAGCTCAGTGGATAGATGGAGCAGGGCAGGCTGGCTGCTCCCTGCAGACCCCTGCTGCTCCATGGGCCTCCATCCGGTAATCTTTACTCTGCAGAAGCCACAGAAAGTCACCCTGAGTTTAGCCCCCATTAAATGACCACAGCCCTGGCTCAGTTTGTGTGGCGTGTCTCAGGCTGAGCCAGATGCTCAGAGGTGAACCCTCTTCTTTTCTCTCAAGTGCATGTTCAGCTGCCACTGATATGCCCTGGTTTCTTTCAGCTTTTTGGGAGCTAGATGAGCCCTCCATGCCTCATTGATTCCCAGCGAGGCAGCTCGAATCCAGTCTCCACAGCAGCCTTCCCTCTTAGCATTCACCTCACCCACATGGGCAGTGCTGGGCAATATTTAATTTTAAAGAGACAGAGAGAGGGAGGAAAAAAAGGTAGAAATGGGAAGAAAGGGATAGAGAGGAAGTGCTAATGAGGGAAAGAGAGCAATGATAAAAGAGAGAAATGAAGAGAATGACATATAAAAATAAAGGAGCTGGTGAAACTGGGTAGTATTAAAAGCAGAGGTAAATGACCATTTCCATTAGTTACAAGGTACCAAATCAAGATATTAAAAAGCAAAAAGGATTTGGGGAACCTAATGCACCAAAGTTGTCTTTGCTGGAGCCCTGAGGATTTAATAGGGTTACTTCAGGAACAAATTTAATTCCCGTGTAGCTACACCCTCAGTACATTTTAAATACAGTATACTTAGCTGACATATAAATGACGGAAGGGCAAAGTGGAGTGTCAGAGCAGAGGGGAGTGCAAAGGGGGATCCTGAAACCTTCCCCCTTGGGGCCGGCATTGTACCTGGGAACTTGCAGATGAATTCAAATAGAAGAGAAAATGACAGTGAGGGAACCTTCCCAGAGGGCCTAGGCCTAACCCTGCTGCTCTCGAATTCAGTGGTAAGACTTCCAGTTCCCCCATCAGGCGCAAGAGCAGGCTTCTTGGATGAATCTCAAGTGTAGGCAAGAAGTAATTACATACAGTTTGGATCAGTGCAGAACAAATGGGGGAAATAGCAGCTGGAAATACAGAGATACCTAGGGAGGAATGTGACAAGCTGACAAATTAGGCAAGAGCTTGCAAAAGGGCATGAAGATCAAAAAAAGCCAATTTCGTGTATAGAAGCATTGTATCTTCAGTCAATTAGAAATAGTCTGTCTTCTGATGTGACCTACTCCTGAGAATCTTATCAGAGGCTTGGATGTTTGACAAACGGGGTGGTTTTGTGGGAAAACTGGCATAAATGGAGAGCATGCCAACGGGACTGACCTTTGAGCAAAGGCTTGTGAGGTGGGTTTACAGCAGTTCGACACGGCTCTGTTGACACCACGCAGACTTGTGTGACACCCTGCTGATGGGGGAACTCCCATTCTAGGCCAGCATCATGGCCGGAGACTGGGAGCTGCAGCATGTAGCTCTACTGCATGAGCTAATGGACTGATTTAAAGGCAAATGGCATGTGTGCTGATCTGACACAGAAGGAGAAGCATCATGTATGCTGACTAGTGGGTTGCCCTGTCAAACCCTGTTTTAAGTCTAGAGTGAATCTGTGTACCTACCAGGGATCATTGGGATAAAAATAATCAGTAGTGAGCAGATGCTGGCTTTCTAATCTCAGCCATAGTGGGTTGGCTAAGTGATGGTGGGAGGTGATCATTTTCTTGGGTGTTGTATGCAAGAGGTTGGGGTGGGGGTGGGATTCTCAGGACAACATGAGTAGTAGCAGTGGGAGAGGCTGCACAAAGAAAACTTTACAATGACTCCTGGAAACGCTCACCAGCAAGATCATAGAGTAAGAGTCTTTCGGGGAGACAGTGGAGATACCACAGGTAGGGCTTGTTCTGGATGGATTCCTTGGATCAGCTGGGAAAAGCTGTGTGCATAAGAATGGGTGATGAGATATGAATGAAAGAGTCTCTCCTACCTCTATTCTCATCTTCCCTGCTTGAACAAGGTTCTGAAAGTGAAAAGGTGTCAGGCGTGGAAAATGAATGCAAAATGAGTATGTTCCCTACCCCACAGTTGTCATTTTCTCTGCAGGGCTATTAATGACACAGGGAAAGATAGCTGGTTCAGCTAAGCTCTCTAACTCAACAAGGTGCATGCAGAGCAGAGCCAGGCAACTACTGATGAAATTTGGACACCAGACGTTTAGGGAGAAAGACTGATGAGAGGCTCTGGAAGATGAATCTTTTGGAGCGGCTGCACCTTAAAAGCGCAAAATCATTGTGCTTGGAAACTAAAAATGACGGAAGAAATGTTTTGCCAGCACTGGGATTAGGGGCATTTCTTCCCTCTGGCAGGTCTGTTGGAAGAGACTGGCCTGTGGCCGTGGGATATAGGGGTACTGGGGAGGTGATGCCAGTTTGGTCCCAGAGCAGAGGTGCAGAACCCGGGACATCTCTGAGTTTGGCCAAGCCGGTTCCACCTGACAGCCCTTCAGTGCCTGTCAGAAAGGCTTACTGCAGGTCCTTCTGTGTGTGATTTCCATGGACAAGGTGCTCAGAGGAGCTTATTGCTCATTGCTAAGACTGATCGGACTACTGTGAAACTCTCCCCTTTCACAAATAAATCTGCTTCTCTGTGCTCTGATCAAGGCCATTCCAGAGCATCCCTCCTCATAGGATTGAGTGGCTGCAGAATGACTTGGCAGCTTTTACAGCCCTGCTCTTCCAAATATCCTTGGTGTTTCTCTGTTGTCTGGCTCCAGTACTGTCCAGTGCAGTCGCTAATATGGCTCTGTGGGTCTTGCTTCTCTGCTGCTGAGCAATAATGAGTTTAGATACTGTGACATCTCCTGACTTCACTGTGTACTCCTGTCTATGCCAACACACTCTTTTACGTCTTTCTAGTCCTAAAATACCTCCTGGTTTGCAGTCACCCATCTGATCTGCACATCCCAGTAGGCCACAGCATAGCTCTACCCACTCAGCACCACTGTAATCCCTCTCCTGTGTACAGCAAGATGTCACTTTCCAGAGCCCATTGCTCATCAGCTTCCAGCCCATCCTCACTCATCGGCATTTGGTAATCAACTTTCTGACCTTTTCCCCAAGACTCCTTATTCTGCCCCTCAGTGTGTTTGTGTACTCCATACTCTACCCAGGCTTTTACTCATGTTGCAGGTAATTTTTCTTGGTGGGAGACATTACCTCACTACCCATCTCTTACCACTGTCCCTTCAGAAATATCCCAGTGCTTCCTTCTGGCAGGTTCATGTCAGGCTGGTCCTCTGGTCCCTGCTCCTGTGTCTGGTCTGAGGTTGCGCAGTTCGGAGTTAGGGCAAGGATAAAGTTAGCATCCCCATGAGGCCAGCATGGTCTCAGGTAGGGGCTTTCCCATGCTGGTGGGGCACCTGTGCTGTGTGGCTGCACAGGTGCTCTGTGTCCAGGCTGCGTCTTTGCCTGGGGGGTGAGGGGCTGGTGTAGGGCACAGGGCCGGCCTTGACTGTCATGGGAGTGAGGGTCTCTCCTTCCTCCTTGCCCCTTGACTTATTCTCACATCTCTGGCCTCTTGCTAACAGTTGTTGAAGCTGTCACAGAGATGAGTGGAAATTGCTGAAGCTGAGCAGTCTCAGATGCTATTAAGTGAGTGATCCCAAGAAATCCTGATGAGCTCTCTGCTTGGACCAGAGTATCCACATCTGCACACACACTTACACCATTGCTGGTGAGTTTGCTACACTCCAGGAAGGCTGAGAGGCAAAACAGGCTCCACAGGGAGAACACACCAGTGATTGAATGTGGTGCTTCCAGTGCTTGCTTTGTTCAAAGCTGGCAGAAAGGTCTGGGGAGAGCCCAGAGGTTGAGTTTTGTCTCTGCTGAAGCTAAATCTTATAAAGGGCTTAAATTGATGGAAAGACAGTCCTTTGGAAGGATGTCAGTCCAGCTCTGCTTTGTGGGAGTGCAGTTAATGGGAAGTAGTTTCTAGTTGCTTGATTAGCCAGCACCTCCAAGGAGACCATCCTTTTCATCCACAGTTAGTTGTGGCTTTTACCTGTTGTTCAAGGACTATTTTGCCATTTGCAAGAAGCCTCCTGCAGCCATACAGTAATGGAGCTTGCTGATCGAGCAGGGCAGGATACATCAGCGAGTTGACTGTGATTTGTAAGCGAAACACATCTGGTAGAAGAACCTCCTGTGCTGTGGTTTGTGAAGCAGGATGCATTTTTACAGACAGTGATGCTTGGGGGACCCAGCCTTCTGTTAAAGGGCTTTGCTCTCCTTGGATTCCTACCCTTTTACCTGGCAGGGCACCAGTGCTGTGTGGTAAGAAACAGATACTCCTCATCTGAGAAGTTGTCCCTGCAGCAAACCTGTGGCTAAGAAGGGTGCTGCCCTTTGTCCCTCTACCTTAAATTGCTCCCAAGGTTCCCAAAGTGCTTTCTTTTTTTTGCAGAGGGATCTGGATAGGCTGGATCGATGGGCCGAGGCCAACTGTATGAGGTTTAACAAGATGAAGTGCCAGGTACTGCAGTTGGGTCACAACAACCCCATGCAATGCTACAGGCTTGGGGAAAAGTGGCTGGAAGGCTGCCCGGCGGAAAAGGACCTGGGGGTGCTGGTCAACAGCTGTCTGGACATGAGCCAGCAGTGTGCCCAGGTGGCCAAGAAGGCCAACAGCATCCTGGCTTGCATCAGGAATAGTGTGACTAGCAGGACTAGGGAAGTGATCGTGCCCCTGTACTCGGCACTGGTGAGGCCGCACCTCGAATACTGTGTTCAGTTTTGGGCTCCTCACTACAAGAAAGACATGGAGGTGCTGGAGCGTGTCCAGAGAAGGGCAACGAAGCTGGTGAAGGGTCTAGAAAACAAGTCTTATGAGGAGCAGCTGAGAGAATTGGGGCTGTTTAGTTTGGAGAAGAGGAGGCTGAGGGGAGACTTTATCGCTCTCTACAACTACCTGAAAGGAGCTTGTAGTGAAGCGGGTGTTGGACTCTTCTCCCAAGTAACTAGTGATAGGACAAGAGGAAATGGCCTCAAGTTGTGCCAGGGGAGGTTTAGATTGGATATCAGGAAGAATTTCTTTACCAAAACAGTGGTTAAACATTGGAACAGGCTGCCCAGAGAGGTGGTGGAGTCATCATCCCTGGAGGTGTTCAGAAATGGTGTAGACATGGCACTCCAGGGCCTAGTTTAGGAGTCATGGTGGTGTTCATTGGCGGTTGGACTTGATGATCTTAGAGGTCTTTTCCAACCTTAATGATTCTATGATTCTATGATTCTAGGATGGGTACACAAGCTTTATTCATCCACTGTTGAAATGTACCCATATACACCTGGGAGCATGGTCACTGCAATGATGCACAGCAATGCCACACAGCCATTTGACAGGGAGGGACAAAAATCATTTGCCCATGTGAACCTGCCATGGGAAAGATTTAGAATGAGACCGCAGCAAGGTGCTAATGCCCACAGCAAAAGACTTCCCTGCCCTTGAACTGTTGCAGTCTAGGAAAAGACAGAGGGAATTGAAGGGACTCCTCTTTTTACTCCTATTTCTGCATGCAGTCTTGGTACAGCATGGCAGCCTTTGCTGTGCCAGTGACAGGGAGAAGGATGGACTGATTCCCTTCCTTCTGGAACTGTTGATTAGCATTTTAAGCTCTGGCAAGACATGTGCTTACTTCTGATTTGCAGAACTGTTGAAGCACTGCTCAGCCCTGTGGGAGAGCAGCTTGGCCTTCAGTAGGCTGTTGGGTATTACACTGCATGTCCTACAGCATCCAAGTTGTTCCCAAGGGAACATGAGCCACTTTCTGTAGCTGGCTCCGTATGTTGCCCTAGAGAAGGTTCATTTACCCTGCTCGATCACAAGGTCTTCAGGTCATGATGCTGCAGATCCTCTTATGGCCCCAGGAAGCCTCTTCCCAGGCTGGCAATGTTGTCTAACCCATCCAGGATGCCAGGACATGTGCCTGCTTCCTCCAGTGTTGCACAGCCCTGTGGTCAAGTGTTCTGCCCAAAAGCACTGATGTGTGGCACAGTCAGTGCATGGTCACTCTCATGGTTGCTTGGGGCTGTGGGACTGATGCTGAATGGCTCTGCTGAACACCCAGGTCTCCCGTAGCTTCTGACCCTGGTTCTGTTCTTAAGTACCCTGCTCCAGCAACGCTGTGCTGGGGTGCTCTGTGAAATTGGCTCTCGCGTACATCACTAACACACACGGGGAAACTAGATTTAGGTCAGCAAGAGCCTCCTCTGCCTCCTATGGGTGTTGTGTCCATCATAGGAAATTTCCTCTTCCTGCATGATGTTACCCACCCTCTATTACCCGCCAGAGTGGAGGCTGGGCTGTGGTGGCCATTACTCTGACAGCGGGAGGGGCTGGGAAGTAGGATGAGAGGATTTGGCCCTTCTCCCACCCCTCTGAGCCTCTCTCAGTAGGCCTGTCAGGGCTTCCAAGCAGCCATCAATAAAAAACACATTTGTATTAAAACTATAATGAGGAATAAAAAAACTTCACATTTTTTTCAATAACTCAGGATATAAAAAAGAGATTTTTATCAATTATGAAAAGGATTTTGGCCATAAAAAGGTAATTTAAAGAGTCTGAGATGGATGGTGAATAGCATTAATGTCACCCAGAACAAATGGGCCCGTATTACTCAACTGAAAGGCAGGAGCCGCTGCCTGTGCAGGTCCCACTGCTGCTGTAGCCTCTGCCGTGCTCTCCGTGCCCTGTCTCTGGTAAGAGGCCCCAGCTGCTGGCAGATCTCAGTGTGGCTGCCTCTAGACCAAGCCCTTGTGCAGGCAGTAGCTGCCCAGAACTGCTGCTCCACTGCCAAGTGCAGATGGGGAAGGCAAACAAGGAGCTTTGTGTGGCTCAGGTGGTCCACGTTGCTTTGTTCCTTGTGTCCCTGCTCGCTCCATTTGCAGGCTCCACTGTTATTGACCCTTAGTGTCATGCCAAGGACAACCTAGTGTCCTTATTGCCTGGGGAGCTTTGGGACAGGGTACTGCCTCCTTCTGTGGGTTTTCTCTCTGTGGGTTTTCTTTCTGCTCACAGCTCCTGGGAGAGGATTTGGCTGAGTCCTGCTCATGGCAGCCTCTTCCTGGGTGCTCTAAGTCCCATTGCCTAAGAGAGGGAAGGTTTTGTAGATAGATTAGAGGATAATCTCCTTTGGCTTCCTTCAGGTTAATAAGATTTACAGTACAGGAGGTTGGACAGTGGATTTTCTGAAGGATTTTTTGGGGGGTCTTCTGCAAGGAAGTGAAAGGTTTGAGATCAGAAAATGCAATGGGGAATGGCCTGGTAAGGAGTAGTTCTGATCTGCATGCTTAGTGACATTTTTTTCTTTAATTTACAAATTCTTTAAGTGCCTGGGGGTTAGTGTATGACATACCTGTACGAAATTTGTTGGCTCACAGTGTCTTGTGTGCAGATGGTAAGCTCTCTTCAGGATGGTTTTCTCAGAGTTTTGATGACACCCAAAGCATTGCTCTGATGCAAATAAACCTTGGCTGGCAACGGACACTACAGCTGTGTCGGGCTGTGTTCAGCGTCCACGTCCTGAGGAGGTGGTGGATGTGCTGCACAGCAGTGCTCTAGCCATCGGCAGAAATCACCTCTCAGCACATGGATAACCCTTCCAGTTCCAAACAATCACTGTTATCGCTTTCTGTAACTGGGATTAATAGTCCTTATGTGGCCTTCTTGCATATGGAGACTTTCTTTTTTCAAACATGGTGTGTGTCTCATTTGCTCAGCAATCTCTATGCATTTATGACACAGCAGGATCTGGGCAGCAGCAGAAACACTGAACTGCCATGTGGAGGGACTGGCTTCTGTTTCAAACCCTGCTGCTGATACACTCAGAAATATTCTTACTTGATGCTCTGATCTAGACACAGGCTGGGTTTAGCATGCCTGATTTTTCTCTGAGGGAGCAGGGAATTCTGTCATTTGCCTGCCCACTGATCTTTTAATATCCTACTTGATTCTGCCTGCTTAGCATCTCCTGTTCTCTTTCAGAATTTTACGTGTCCCCAGTTACTTGGCTCTTGACCCATCGGGACCATGAAAACATGATGCAGTGAGTCTGGTGACTTTTGGCAATAGGTTATTTGTAGATGAAACAAATGACATAAGATGAAATAAGGAGTCATAGGGCCCGACCTTGACATATCTGCATTTTCCTAACACACAGAGTAGACACATAGCATTTTTATGAGTTTTTAAGATGTACAATGATCTAATAAGCTCTGTTTTGTGGCACTTCTGGGATGTCTCAGAGACAGCTCCTGATTCCATGTAAGGATGCTGAGCTATAGAAAGTATTTCAACCCCGCCTGCAGGCTTTCTTCCCTGTGAAAAAGCTGCTGTGGGTGAGAACATTGGAAATTCTCCTCATGGGAAGCCTCACACTCAATGTGCTTTTGTGTTTTGAGAATTGAAGCAAAAATTGGGATCTCAGGGTTCTCAAAGGTCTTTCCACCATTAGTGAGCAAAGTGTGTCAATCCCTAGTAGGCAGGCCAGCCTGAGAGAGAGGAAGTTTTCTCATGTTCCCTTTGGAATCAAGTTATGTTTGTGAACATTAAGCACATTTTGCACATATTTTCTGTAAACTTTGCAGTGCTTTGGTTTTACAGGATGCATGGTTCAGAGCCAAACCTGTGAAGCTGTCTGTGACAACTGAAGCAATAAACTCACATGACTTACTGCTTGTGCCAGGAGAGCTCAGCTGAACCAAACTCACGAGTTTCTCCCTTACAAAGCTCACATAACCACTCCATCTAAAATTGGCAAGTTCTTAGAAGAGGCTGTTCAGCACCAACCCTTCCAAATTTCAAATGATTAGTAGAAATGGCTCATTTCAGATAGTGAATGAAACTGAGGTTGTATCAGTTGTAAGTGCAGAACAAAGCTAATTTTGCCAAACACTTTGTAACTGATGTAACTGATTGGTTCAGATGTATTAACTGTTACTCCCATTTATCAAGAAAGGCTAGAAGGAGGCTAGAGCAATGAAAATTACTAGGGCTTGTTAAGAGGGGTTATACTAAAGAAGTCTCTCCGTGTAACTTTTGCTGCCCTGTCCTTTGTGAACTGCTAGTGTTTTTGCCCTGGCTGCTAAGAAAACCTCTAAGCCCACACCTCCTGTCCCAGGCTGTCTTTTGTCCTTTGGACCGTAACCTAACCTCTTCCTCGTCTTTTTTTTTTTTTTTCCTTTTGTTTGAAAGAGCTGTGAGGCTGGTTCTTAATGGGATATCCTGTCAAAGGCCTTTGCCAATCCCTTGCAATCATCAGGACTAGCTCAGGAATTACAGGTTGACTGCTTCAAGCTAAACATTTGGGACACTGGGTGGTTACCAGTGAGTGAGCAGGGAGGAAGGGAAGGGTATGGACTGCACTGGTTCTGTGGGCCTTATCTCTCCGTTGACTACACAACCACAGCACACTGATGACAGTGTGTTGGGCTGAGCATCTCCAGTGACTTAGTGTCCTGTACCTGATGAAAGAGGAGGTGCAGCCTGACCAGTAGCAGGCTCTGGGCTACTCTCTCCTGGCTCTGCTCTCCACGGGGCATGTCTGGAGTGGATCTCAGTCCTTGGCCCTTCTTTGGTGAGGTGGCTTCCCAGGTTATGACAAGGTGTTTTTTGAGATGGGTGCCCCTGCTTACATTAGATAGAATCCACCAAACTGCTTTACCTCATCCACAGGAGCCCAATGATTTTGAACTACAGGAAACAGAGCTAGATACCAGTCAGTGTTTAGAGGCTCCCTGTCCTGTTCCTATTCCAGAGGCTGACTCTGTTGCTCCATCTGTTTTTGAGCTGCATCAGCCCTAGGGAGGGAAATAGGGCAATTGGATTCTGGCTCTAGAATAGTGGGTTGCTGGATTGCTTGGAAATGCACGTGAATTAAATAAAGTTAACCCCCTACCTTTGTTTCCTTAGCCCACTTTTCTCCTTGTAACAACCTCTAGCAGTACACTCCGGGGGTGCCAGAGGAGAACTTACATTCAAGGTGGAAGACAAATGAGCTGTTTCCCACTGCACCCCAGACTGGCAGCCCTTCTCTTCGCAATGCTTGTCACCCTGCAGTGGCAGCAGCAATGCTAGCCTTGTAAGTGTAGTTGATTTATGTTAACTGTTAAAACGATAATGTTTAATCTGTAAAGTGCTAATCTATTTTTTATGTTGATTATGAATAGGCCAGCTGTGCCTACTTTTCTATTCATAGAGTTTAGTGAACAAGCCCATTTCACAGGCTGGCTTTGGAGGGTGATTTACATGAGAGCAGACACTGCTTTAAAGAGAGTAAATCAGCTGAGTTACACACCACTGAATCAGGGACCTGGTAGCCCAACAAGAAGATCTGGGGGCAAGGGAAAAAACATGGGAGGAAGAGGAGGAAGAGACAGATAATAAATAAACTGTAGAAGAAGCAGATGGATCAGAGCAGAGACATGAGAAGTAGGGGAAATATGGGCAGGAGAAGAAAGGAGAGGTTGATATTCAGAGGAGAGATTGACAGAAGGAAGCAGCAAATTATGTGGCTGGCTTAGCATAGGACTCTTCCCTCTGGATCAGTGCAGAGAGCTCTGGGCTCCAGGGTTTGTATGACTGGTCATTAGGGAATGCACGGAACCTGTTCCCCAGCATGGTACCAGTGATGCTGTTGGCAGAGTCAGTTGTGGATTTAATTTGCTGTGCAGTTGTCTCTCTCAAACGACTTTTCTGGATCTCTGTACGTTTTTTCTGAGAGTAGGCTGCAAAGGGTACAAACTCCAGGGTCCCATCCAGTTCTCTTTGTAAGTTATTCTACCTCAACTTCTCTTCAGCCCCTGCACCTTGTTCTCTGTGGTGTGGACTGCTATACAGCTGTGCCTCTTGCATTGACTGGCCTGCCAGGTGTGCAGGTGTTTCAGTATTCCATGAAGGCACAGTCAGCAGCAGTAACTGGCTTATGAGCTTTACATGTTCAGCAGGGCTTTGCTACCTTTTTAGCAATTTTCTTCTAATGTAGTGACCTCATGATATCCCTTTGTTGATACAAATTCAAGTCAGGCAGAGCTGCCCACATCTGCCAGGCTACACGTACTTCCATGTCCACCTCAGATCCTCACTCCTACTTCCCTGTCCCATTACTCTGGGGCAATGCTGTGCTTCAATAAAACTTTATCATGCTTGCATGGATGTAATTATGACCAAAGCCTGAGGAAGGGATGTAGCTGGGCAGAATGTGGCTGGGACTGGGCTTTGCCCTCATGCGTGTTTTCATTGTACTGTGCCTCTGTCCACCCTGGTGACGGGCTGCTGATTGTGCAATGCTGCTTCTGTCATTCCTGCTCTTTGTCCCAGGCCTAGAAACACTTTTCCCTCATCCCTTTCTGAGGAGACACATAGAAGCATTCCATGTAGTACTCGTGGGAGTCTGCGTGCCTCTCTCTCTCTCCCCCCGCCCCGCCCCCCCCTTCTGTTTTAGGAGCTGAAGTAGAAGGGTGTGTCAGTGTAGCATATACTCACATATATGCAGTGCTGTCCTGCCAGATACAGAATCATAGAATGGTTTGGGTTGGAAGGGACCTGTAAAGGTCATCTAGTCCAACCCCCCTGCAGTGAGCAGGGACATCTTCAACTAGATCAGGTTGCTCAGAGCCCCATCCAGCCTGACCTTGAATGTTTCCAGGGATGGGGCATCTACCACCTCTCTGGGCAACCTGTTCCAGTGTTTCACCACCTGCTCTGTAAAAAATTTCTTCCTTACGCCTAGTCTAAGTCTACCCTCTTTTAGTTTAAAACCATTACCCCTTGTCCTTCCACAACAGGCCCTGCTAAAAAGTTTGTCCCCATCTTTCTTATAGGCCCCCTTTAAGTACTGAAAGGCTGCAATAAAGTCTCCCCGGAGCCTTCTCTTCTCCAGGCTGAACATCCCCAACTCTCTTGGCCTTTCTTCACAGGAGAGGTGTTGCATCCCTCTGGTCATTTTTGTGGCCCTCCTCTGGACCTGCTCCAACAGGTCCATGTCTTTCCTGTGCTGAGGGCTCCAGAGCTGGACGCAGTGCTCCAGGTGGGGTCTCACCAGAGCAGAGTAGAGGGGCAGAATCACCTCCCTCGACCTGCTGGCCACGCTTCTTTTCATGCAGCCCAGGGTACCATTGGCCTTCTGGGCTGGGAGCACACGTTGTTTGCTCATGTCCAGCTTTTCATCCACCAGTACCCCCAAGTCCTTCTCCTTCTTCTTGGCTGTTCTCAATCCCTTCATCCCCCAGCCTGTATTGAAACTGGGGGTTGCCCCAACCCAGGTGCAGGACCCTGAACTTGACCTTCTTGAACCTCATGAGGTTCACACAGGCCCACTTCTCGAGCTTGTCCAGGTCCCTCTGGATGGCATTCTATCCCTCAGGCATGTCAGCTGTACCACTCAGCTTGGTGTTGTCTGCAAATTTGCTGAGGGTGCACTTGATCCTGCTCTCTATGTCATTCATGAAGATATTAAACAGTACTGGTCCCAGTACGGACCCCTGAGGGGCACCACTTGTCACCAGTCTCCATCTGGACATTGAACGGTTGACCACTACCCTCTGGATGTGACCATCCAACCAATTCCTCATTCACCGAACAGTACCCTGCAACGTAGCCCTCCACTCCCCCTGTACATCCTGCCTCTGCACATACACAGAAACCCCTATCCTGGCCCTGTTCTTCACTTGCCTCTCTGTGGATGGAGGATTTTGCCTACCATGTGCCACACAAGCTGTGCACACAAATGCACTGCCCCATGCCTCCTCCTTAACTCTCTGCGCAAGCCCTGGCACAGCTTTGCTTGCTGATCAGATGCTGTAGCCCACCTTTTCCAAACATATACCCCCAGATATCCCCTCACCACTCTCTGTATAGTCACATAAACCTGCCCATAGACATTTCTCCCTCGCTACCCATTCTCTCATACACTTCTCAAAGCCCTCAGGCTTTCAAAGCTGAATCAGAGGCATTTGAGATGAGGCACAGGTGATGTGTGTTCCCAAAGGTTCCTGTATATCCTCAGGCTCTGGCAGCTGGTTATTTCTCACAAGGACTGCTGCTGTTGTGGAGGCTTACTGCTGACAGGGCCCTTGGGGCATCTCTGCAGTCCTCGGCAGAGCCTCCCTCTGCCTGGCTGTGACTAAAGTGGAGCCTGTTTGTTGTGGCTCCATTGACCCTTTCCTACTCAGGTTTCAGCCAGTGCATGGCAGGGATGTGTTTATGCCTGGAGTCAAAATGGTCTTGTAAATTCATTTGCTTCTGGGTACTTTCTTAAGTCTTACCTTCTTGCTGAATGTGCCAGTTGGCCCTGTCTCTGTGGCATTTCTTCTCTGTGGCATTTCGGGAGAGGTTTCATCTCAATATAAGAAAGAAATTTTTTACATTGAGAACTATCAGTCATGGGAACAACCTCCCCAGGGATGTGGTAGAGTCCCCATCACTGGAGGTTTTCAAGATGTGATAATCTCATCTAGGCTCCCTTTCCCATGAAAGGTTGGACCAGATGATCTTTTGAGGTTCCTTCCAACCTGGGCTGTTCTATGATTTGATGATTCCAAATGTGCTGTCTTTGCAGCAGGCTGCTGGCATCTGTAGGGGGAATATGTCTGCAGGAATTTGATCAAGGGGTTCTGGGTATGTTGGGGACCACCATGTGTCTTACTACATGTAATACTTACTTACTTACTTACTACATGTGATAGTACGAGAGGAAATGGCCTCAAGCTGCATCAGGGGAGGTTTAGATTGGACATCAGGAAGAATTTCTTTACTGAAAGAGTGGTTAAGCATTGGAACAGGCTGCCCAGAGAGGTGGTGGAGTCGTCAACCCTGGAGGCATTCAAAAAAGGTATAGACATGGCACTCCAGGGCCTAGTTTAGGAGTCATGGTGGTGTTAGTTGATGGTTGGACTTGATGATCTTAGAGGTCTTTTCCAACCTTAATGATTCTATGATTCTATGTGTGGCTCAAGAGAAATTGGAACTTTGTGGGCGACAGGGGGAGAACAGTTGTCACCTGTCACTTGTGAGCATTAGTACTCGACATCTAGTACTAGATTCAGACCTGGCCTGGAAATGAGATCTGGAGGAAGGTCAATGTTGATGACAAGGCCAAGGCTGCAGGCATGCTTGACAGAAAGTTGGTGACGTTGTCCATTGTGATGAGAAAGGAGACAGGAGGGATGGTTTGAGTGAGAAGATTAGGAATCATGCTTTAGCTTTGTTGAATGCGTACAGAGAGATGACTGTCTGAAAGAAGATGTCTGAGACAGGCTGAAATTGTAGTTTGGCTAGAAGCAGGCTGATCTAGAGTACAGAGGTAGAACTATGAGTCACCAGAAAGGAGGTGGGAATTTTATGTGAACTATTATCCAGATGCAGTGGTGGGGGTAGGGGCTGTGGGCAGAAGATCTCCAGAAAGCTGGGAAAGGGATAAGGAAGCTGCTCAGACACGCTAACAGAGTCATTAGAAGAGCAGAAGGCTGAGGAAACTGCTCCCTTCCTTAGGAACTACAGGGATGTTCCTGCTATGTTAGCACTTTCAGCTCTATAGCTTGGGAACTGAAGAGCTGCAGAGAACACAGGAAGCCTCAAAGATCTCAGTAGAAAGCGGCCACTACTGCTCCTCCTGAACCATGGAATAAGAGTCCCTTCAAGCAGACGGGATGCAGAAGGAAGTTTATTGGCAGCAGAGAGTTGTCTTCTGCCCCGCTCTAACTGCACACTGATAGAATAAGTGACAGTCCGCTTTATTAGCAGTGGGAGAAAGAGAAAGAAAGAGAGAGAGTGCTTTCAATTAAAACACAAAAAATGGCTGGGAGTGGTGAGGTTGTGTGCTCTTGAAGGACTGTGATTCCAATCTGTCTGAACAATTGACAAGTGTGGCTCCATGCTCACAGACAGGAGAGATGCAGGTGAAGTAATATTTCTCCAAAAAGACAGAGAGAAAAGAGTGGATTTAATGAGCATTGCTCAAGTGCGAGACAGCTCAAGATGAAAGAACAAATTAAGATAAAGGGAAGCATTTGTGGGTGCAAGGGAAGGGCGGGGAACGTGGGGCAGCATCTGCCCCATAGCCTGCACTATGGGAGGGAATAAGTAGCTCAC
Organism: Fregata magnificens; assembly: GCA_013389945.1. NCBI lineage: Eukaryota > Metazoa > Chordata > Aves > Suliformes > Fregatidae > Fregata > Fregata magnificens. The sequence goes on from WAAD01011767.1 coordinate 50,150, forward strand.
AAGTCACTGCTTTCTTTTTCAGCATGATGGAATGGAAGGGAGTGAACAGGAATATATACGTATATACATGCCTCAGCTTTACTCTGCTTTGGTCTGCACATTTTGCGTAGACTATAAGATGCTTATATCATGTAAAATAGAGTGCACAGTAGCACTATTTAGTGCGCACTTTGACAGTTATCGTTTTCCACCTTCTCTCTCCACGCAAGCATAGTTGCTGGTGGATTCTGGCGTGACTCTCTGGATCAGGAAACACTGGCTGCTGTTGGAGGGCCATCACAGACAGACTGAGTTGTGGGAGTGGTTTAGGATAGTGGGAAGGTGACTAGCTGCACAAGGTGTTTATTCTGAGATGGAAAGAAGTGGGATGCTGAACAAGCCAGGTCATTGTGCTGATTAACTGCATCTGGAAACAGGAAATGAGCATTTTTCCAGTGGCCATATAGGGGGGGACTGGGACTTTGTTATCACTCAGGGGGATCCTCAGGAAATCATTGATTTCAATGGTGCAAGGTTCTTCCACCTTCCAGCTTCACTATAGGGAAGTGAACTGGACTTGCAGCTTAAAATTATGATGCAGTTTCCAACAGCAGGATCTTTCCTTTGGTAATGGACATTTGGGAAAGAAAGAGCTTCTTGGAATTTAATTCTGAGCATGGGATTACAGGCATGGGGGAAAGCTATCTGCATTGTCTGAAATGGAGTACTTTGACCAGGAGTAATGTTCACACTGGTGGATGGGTTAGAGACTTGTTCTGAGACATCCCAGCTTTGCTGTTTCCTCTCTCTGGTTTGCCGTATGTGCTTGTGCTACCGAAGATGTTGTGCTAGCGCTGCAGGTAATGTCTGGACTTTGCTTTCCTACTATCCAGCTTCATATTTGCATTATGTCAGAAGTCTAATGTGCAGTCTCTCTGCTTTCAGAGTGCTTTGTGAAGCCAGCACCTGGACAAAGAACAACTGAATGAAGCTAAGCATGGAAGAGGCTGGGGCAATGCTAGTGGAAAAACTGTAGAACTCCAACTGTTGACAGCGTTGACTCTCAGGGTGCTGAGCTAGTCTGTTAATCTTAGCGTCCTGTGTCTCTGGAAGGTAGTAGGACACCTAATAGCTTAATTGATGAAAAACATTTATCTCCTTGTGCCACTCAGGAGGGTGTTTCTGAGCCAGTTAGGTTCCAGTCTGGCCATGACAATCCTTGCTTTTATTGGACTGAATATTGTTTGTTTGTGGGAGCCATGGGTAAGTGGCTCACCTTTCAGAGAGATGGGAGATGAGGTCCGTCTGACAGGTAGGGTCTCAGGAGACGTATATCAGCTCTGTCTTCTCCTTGCTGTTACTGCCTGTTGTAGCTGTCACCACTGAGATTGGTTTTGATCCAGGATGAGTGATATTCTCAGAGAGTTCTGCCTTGCCTTAAGGATCTGACTTTACTCAGGAAAATAAATGAAGCTACCATGTGTGTGTCTGAGCACAGACTATTAAGCAGGAGTCATCAGGGATGGAATAAAAGGCGCTTTTCCTCAAAGTATGGCTCTGTAACAATTAAAGGTATTGTAGCAAGTAGACTGATGCTGTTGCTGTACAGCTCAGTGAATGGGTGAGATGAAAGCAAGGGTGGCTTCATGTAGGCTTTCCCACTGCTTTTCTAGCCAGAAGAGACTACAGAAAGAGGGTGGTAGGTGAACAGAACAGGGAATAGCCAGGATCCTAGGTATCAGGCAGTGAATGAGTGAGCCAACTTTGGTCTCCGGATGATGGGATCAAGGACTCTTCCTTTAGCAGAGTTCATTTTCTGTAACATTCGTGGCTTTGTGACTGGGAAATGCTGTTGGTAGGATCCCAGAGAAGATTCTCAGTGGTATAGCTGGTAATGGGCTGCAGAGTACCGAAGTGGTACCAGGTAGAAATAACAGGAAAAGATGAACTTCATACCCCAGCTGGCTCACAGCCCTTTCCCAGAAGAAAGGCTGATGGTTGATGGACAGCCCTGCCTTTCTGCTATTGCAGTGGAATGTTAGCAATGATTAGCCAAGTGTAGCAGTGATTGGCATGCCAGGAGCAAATGTATACCATTGGCAGATGAAGTTATGTGTCTGTGGCTGTGTGTGTAATAACTGTTGTATATATATTATACAGATAGGTTTTTAAAAAGATATTAAAGTTATAAGTTTGGTCCTGAGAAATTAGATAAGGGCAGATTTATAGCTGACTGGGCAGCCTTAATTCTGCTCATCCATGCATCAGCTTTGTGACATGGTGTGGCCCAGCATCACATGGGATATCAGGGAGAGCCAATGTTAGAGCTCAGCTCTTCCAAATTCTAGGCAGGCACCTTAACACACATCTCCCCTTGAAATGGACCACATTGCTTTGCCATCCTGTGCACTGAAAGATGCAGGGACTTTGTATAATAAGCCATATGTAATTGTTTCAGTGCATCGGAATACACACATACCTTTTACCTGTATTCATCTGGATGCAGTGTATACCTCTATATACGTGCACAGTTACATGTACATGTAATATGAACACCAGGGAATCCATTCAGAAGAAAACCACTATTCTGTATATATCTACAATATTATTAAAAATATTGAGTTAATAAATACATGTTCTTGACGGATGCATTTAGGAACCATCAATTAGACTTGGCATTCATTAGGTGGGGAGAAGTCCAATCAGATTTCACTGACTCAACAAAGCTGCCTATAAATTGTGGGCTGTTTGTTCTGACGTTTGATGAATTATTCTTCATAATCCACTGTCTGCTGTGATAAATCTAATCTTTCAGTTTTTGCTGTCTTAATAATTCTTGGAGCAACACTGTGACATTTTGTTTTCGTAGAGGGGATAGAAAGGCTGGGACAATGGAAAAAACCCTCATTTTCTGTCTGGGAAGTAGATCACTCTACTCCAAGGTAACATTTTCTCACGCCTAGAACCCTGGTCTTGCAGACTTGCAGGATCAGTGAGTCCTTGGTGCCATGGGCAGTTAGGTGTATGTTCTTGAAAAGATGATGAGCCGAGGATGAGGTTCACATTGCTTAAACCTAGTCCAGGAAATACATTCAGACTTTTGAGAGCAATAGGGTCCTAGTGTCAGTGAATTCCAAAAGTTCTGGGAGCCACAAGCTTTAGAAATGCTGTATCAGACATAGAACTGAGTAACTCTTCGGCTATTCTGCCACATGAAATAGAGGGGACATTGTACTAGGCAGTGTTAAGATGGCAGCTGCAGCCCTCGAAACTTCCCTGGGAAGTCTGCTCGCTTTCCAGAGTGGTATTGTGTTGGTCTGTTTTCCAGCAAGCTCACGAATCCCATTACGACAGTATGCTGCGCTGTCTCGACTGGGAGGCTGCAGACAGCAGGATCCCTGTGTAAATCTCAGAAAGCTCCTGCAGACTGAGCTCACCTTAGCAAATTGCCATCCTTGGAGCCATGATTAAGAGGGGCCTGTTCAGTGCTGTCTCTGTCAGGAATGGAAAACACAGATGAATCGAGTCACCTCGTCAAGGGAATTCCAGCTTGGAGAATCACAGCACAAGGAGATGTGCAAAATTTACCTACCTTAATGACTTTCTTGCTGTCAGCTTCTGCCATGGACCTGTCTCCCAACTGTATTATCCTTTTTTGTCTTGAATGGATTTATACCACTTTCCCCATATGCATCTTTCTGTGCTGCTTCATGGCACCAAAATGCTAGGAGACTGCGAGCTGCTCCTGGCCATCACAACACAATACTGTTGTTAATGGAGCTCTGTTGTATCATGGCCTGTGGTGAGTATCCTGGAGGCAAGAAGTTCAGGTTAATCCTGTGTTGCCTAGTCAGCCCCTTCTGAAATAGCAGGACATCTCATAGATTGCTATCTCCAAATACAAAATGCAAGACGCAGGAGCAATTACAGTATGCTGTGATCAGAAGAGGAGATCTGCTGTGAAATTGTTTTTGAGGTTTTGAATGTTTCAGTTTGCATTGCTTTTTGTTGTTAAGAGAATAGCATTGTCCCTCTTGGGTCCCTTTTTGTGAATTATTTTGAGCGGCTGTGACTGGTGAAGCTGTGGAGCAGACTGAAGTGTTTGGAGATGGCCTCTGTCTGAAGTGGTCTCAGCTCCTGCTGCACGTGCCCCAGATGTGCCAGGCTCTGGCAGAGTCCCCTGACATGGGCATATTTACACTCGGTTCTGGCATATTTACCATAATTTTGGTAACAGAAGCAACTTTATTGTCTGAAAGTTACATGACAGACATTTCACAAAGATGCACTGCTACCAGAGCTTAGGCTTTGCCCTGGAGACTGGGCCACTTGCAGCTGTGGTTCCCCCATACCCTTTGCACTCTCAGAAACTTACAGGGTCTATCAGTAACTTTCTAGGCTGACAAACAGCAACTGAGTCCCAGGCTAGCAGCAGGTGAAACAATTCCTCCATTGTCCATCCAGCTGTCATCGAGGCTGGTCAGTCTGGTGGGAAGAGCTTCTGAAGAACATAAAGATGACTGTACAGATCAGACCAAAAGCTGAAGCCCACCACTCTGCCTCCAACAGTAGCCAGTGTTGGCTAAGAGACAAAGGCTGTAAAAGCATGGCAGGCATACAGTTAAGCTTTACCTTGTATGATCTTCCTGCTTCCAGTAATCTGAAGGTTAGAGATTTCCTGGGCCAGAGATTGTATCTTGGTGTTTAATAACTTGTGATGGATTTTCTTCATTGACTTATCTACCCACCTGGACTTCTGATATTCGTAACATCCTGTGGCAATGAGTTCCACAGCTTAATTGGTGTGGGGAAAAAGTACTTCTTTTTGCTTGTTTTAATCCTGCCATCTGGTAATCTTGTGTGCTAATCGAAAATTTGCTGCTCCCGAATTCTTCTATGAGAATGAGCATTCCCAATCCCTTTCTCCGTGACATTAGTGATTTTATAGAGCTCTGTGACATTCCGTCCCCATTGTCTCTCTTTCCAGGCTGAAGAGTCCTTTGAAGTCCTGGGAAATATTTGAAGGCAGTTTTGAAATGCTTTGGTGAAGGACTCTCTTTCCCTGGGAAATGCTGAGCATTTGAAAGTCTCCTCAGTGACACCACCTGTACTGGATTGGTTCAGCTCTGGCAGAGTTGAGGAAAGTTTCTCTGTAAGTGGTTGTGGAAAACCAGAATTTTCAAAACTGTCCTGGACTCTGCTGGAAATCTCCTGGGTAGGACTTTTAATGCAAAATATTCTTACTTAGACCCCATAGTGGCCTCATTCTGGCTGTACCACATACAGGGGTCTGGAGCACCATGCTGGAAGGGGTTCAGCCTGCCAGCTAAACAGGGCTGGGCTGTTGAGACACCTTCTGTTAGTGATCCTGCATCCCACTGCACCCTAAATTTGTCCTGAACAGACTGCTGACACATGGCCACCATTCATCTGCTGTGGTCACTATGGCAGAGCAGAGCCACCACATCTCACTTGGGACGATACGTAGTGCTGGGCCAGGAAGGGGCTCCATGACTTAGACTCCTGCTCCAGGGTAGCTTGTTAGCAGCCTTTCTGGAGAGGGAAGGGAAGGGAACGGAACACTCCACTCTGTGGAGTGGGCAGGTTGAAACCAGGTGGTAATATTTGATCATTTGCTGCAGCACATTGATGTAAAAAAGTTGGGATTAAGATGCAGTATATTTTGAAAGAAATTAGCTAGCAAGACACGCACGTTTAACGTTTATGGTTTGGAGATTAAGACATCAGGCTGGAACTTGGGATATCAGGGTTAAATCCCAGCTCTGTCAAAGACTTCTCAGAACATGCTGGGCAGGTTGTGTAAGGTTATACTTTCAGAAAGGACTCAGGATTTGGGAGCTTAAATCCAATTGACTTCCAGTTACTTCTTAAGTGTTTAAGGACAGGATTCACAAAAAATACTGAGACATTCTGATGCTCAGCATTGTGGCATCAGCTGGTGTGCACCACAGACCTTGGGCAGAGCAGTATGTGCTTTGGGAAGGCACTTCAGCATGTGAGAAGGCCTGTAGGTGACAACTGGGGACTCCTGGAAAGTATGAGTTTGTGCAGGGCCCGCAGTGGCTGTGGACCTCGTACAATGGCACTCTGGGCTTAATGATGGTCTCTAGGTGCAACCCCAGCACAAATATGTACTAATAAGTGTCTAAGTAGATAGATCCTGTAAGAGCTTTTATATCACCTCCCTGAGGTGTGAATACTAATACCAACACTCATGAAAAGATTTTGCGTATTTAAAATTAAACGCACTTCATTCTTTAGAATTAAACAGTCAGGGCTGTGTTTCCAGCCAGTGAAGTACAGTGACACATTCATTTGCTGGTTGAGCACGTGCCTGATGGGGAGCTGGCTGTGCAGAAGGCTAGTGAGGGAAAGAAACTACTGTGTGCAGATACACCGCTCACCTGTACAGCTGTAAACCTGCAGCTGGCTGTCCTGCTCCTTTGAAAGAGCAGCGCTAAAGCTCCTTTTCTCTCTTGTAAACCTTTATTAAACCTGTCTGGAAACTATGCTTGTTTCATCTCCTGCCAGGTTTACAGATGGTAACAGCCAGTTTTGATAAGGCCCTTTAAGACCAGCTGTGGCCTGAAAGAAGCTCGAGAGTTCCTTAAGTACCATGTCATGTGCACTCTGAGACTGTCCCAGACCTTTGCTTGCTAATTATCAATCCTGGAAATGATGGTTAGAGTTTTTGTTAAGGGTGTTTATTAGCTGGGTGCTTGTGGGCAGTAAGAGCCTGCAGCCTGCTCCAAGAACTCCCTGCCTGAGTGAAATGGGTGCAGCTGCCTTCCCTTGGGAAGGACCCCGCTCGCCGGCAGGCAGTGTGGGAGCCTGGCTCACCTCTTCTCTGCTTCCGTGTCATACAGTCTCTTGCTTGCTTTTGCCTGTCTGGGACACAGCCTGCATCAGAGGCACTAGCTGCCTCCAGTGAGCTGCAAAAGGACAATTTCATAATGAATGAGGGTGGTTTGCTAAGTGGGGGGTCCTGGAGCCCAGCTGTAATTGTGCTGCTGCTTTATCTCAGCCTCACACCTGCTCATGTAATGATCTGGCTGTGATCTGCTTCCTCCCCCATGTGCATGCTCTACCCTTCTGCTCCTGGAGGAGCCATCAATTCTCTGGCCCTGTTGCAGACCTTTGCCTTGCTGCCCTCGCCGGCAGCCTGTGGGTGTGCACAAATTCCCCCTTGAATTGCAGCAGGGCCACTGGGCTGGCTCTAATGGACATGACTGTTAACCTGGCTTTCATGTCCTAAATAACAAGTTTTTAAATTAAATCCTTCTGCCCAAAAGAACTCCTAGAGACAGCTTTCTTCAAATGATGTTTCCTTAGAAAACTTAGTCACACAAGAATATTGTATATATTATTCCTGCCAGAGGGAATATGTGCAGCTTCTCCCCCCCCGCCCCCGCATGCATTCAACACTGGTGAAAATGGTTGGATTGACAGTGTACGCAATTAAAAGCTTTTGAAATCCAGAGCAGATGGAATTTTGTCCAATTTATATGTGGTCTTACTATAAATGTACCTTACTGGATTCAGGCCAGTGAACTCCCAGTTCTGTGCTTTAACCTTTGGAGGACATTACCACCCTTATGACAGTTAGACAAGTAATATTGGCTGCTACTCTGTAAAGGGTACATCCCTATGTAGGGTAATGACAGCAGTGAAGAAAGCCCCAGCTCGACCTCATGTGGCAAGTTCTCTGTTTGCATTTTTTCCTTCCTTACGGCATCTTGTAGCCCAGCATGCTCCTAGCTACCTTAAGTCTCTTCCCCTTCATGGGTTCTCTCTTCAGCTGATACACAAACTTCACATAAAGGTAAAAGTCCCTGTGTCTTGAACACATGTCCCCTGAGCCATCTGTCATCCTGTAGGTGCTTCTTTCTTCGTACTCATCTGAAACGAGAATCTCAAAATCCAGAAGTGAGAGAGAAAAACCTTTTTTCTCTTGAGACAGGAATGTCAATAGGTTTGAATTATGGACCTGCTGTAATTAAAAAACACATAACTATTTGTTTTTAAATGCAGTTGTTCTACTTAATTGATTTTGCTGCCAAGACCAAAGGGAATTAAATAAATAAATAAAATGCACCTTCCTAGTGAATTACTGGCGGCAGCTGAGTCTCTGTTGGAATCTAATTGCTGCAAATGCTCCAGTTTGTTGCTAGCAATAGTTTTCTGTGGAAGGGGCTGGGAGAGAAGGGGTAGGGTGGTGTGGGAGGGGGCTCATTCCCTGGCAGCTGCAGGAGGGAACAGGCTGCTCCTTGTATAGTATTTTTCTTCCTTGTCAGCAAAAAGAATATTCATTTAACGCTTTGTGTGAAGACTTTGCTTAGAAGGTCTTTATTCGTATTTAATTACTAGCTCACTGCAGCTCCCATCTTTAATTACCTTTTAAAAAGCAGGTTATAAAAATGCACTGACGTTCTTTCTTTTCTGTTACTGCATAAATTACAGGCTTCTCAACTGCTCACCCAAAATCAGTCCAGCCCGCGGGAAGGGTGGGACAGGTTCCCTTTGCTGACTTCTGGATACCTCAGAGCTTGTCTGCACCTTGCTCTACAGAGCAGGACAGAAACCCTCAACTAGCGCTACACGGACTAGCTCCGTGCCTGAAGCTACATAAGCATGTTAGCACTCCCTCTGAGCTAATTAACTGTCCGGAGGGGCCTGGCTAGTCAGCCAGGCTGATATCACACTGCCATGGTAATAGTGTTTCCAGGGCCTGAGCTATCCAGTGCTGCACTGAGGGTCTCTAGCAGGGTGCTGTATTATGCAGGGCAGATGGGCCTTTGCCCATCTCCCATTGCTTCACCCATGTCTGTCTAGGTTTCTGCTTCCTGGACATCCCCCTGGTGAATCTACTTCTTCATCTGCAACTTTCCTTATAGTCTAGTCCTGAGTTTCATACCCAGAGCTGCTAATACTTTCCTTTCTTGCCCAAATAGTGCTTTGCTGTCCCCACCTGGTGCTTTTTCTGAGCTGAGAGCACTGGTTACTTTTATTGGAGGCATGAGAAAGTCCATCACATAAAACATGTTTTCAGGCCAAGTCATCAGAGATGCAAACTACAATTTTTGTCTCCCTGCCCTGAATCCAGCCCTTACCACTGCTCCCGGTCATGTGCTGGCTTTCACCATGTAAGCTGGCTGATGCTGCTGTAATGCGTGGGAACACACACTGTTTCAGGGGGTGATGGTAGGTGGTATTAAATATCTGCAAAAGAATTACATGCAAAGGGACAGCTGTTGGCTTCTGCACCCAGTATCAGCCAAGAATACTGACCATAATCGCTCCAGCCTGTTTTCAGGACAGCCTGGAGGTGTCCCTCACATGCTGCCTGGCCACTCCATGTCCTAGATGAAATGCGCTGCTGGGGCTCTGCCACAGGTTTCCGTAAGCAGAGTATTTCCAGGGCACTTTGGTGCTTGGCAGGCTTCACTGGGAGGCCAAGCAATGACAAGGCTCAGGCAGGGGACAGAGGAAGGATGAAAGGGCTGAGCCTGCCCAGCTTTGGCACACACTGTCTGTCCTGTGGGCAGGGCTTTCCTTAGGATAGTCTCTGGCACCCCAAGCTGACGCCTCCTTCTCTTCTCCCGGCAGATAAAAGAGCTCTTCGTGAGTTTTGAGGACACTCCCTTGGGAGCAGCATCACTAGCCCAGGTGCACAAGGCGGTGCTGCAGGATGGGACAACGGTGGCAGTGAAAATTCAGCACCCAAAGGTCCACGCTCAGAGCTCCAAGGATATTTTGCTCATGGAGGTAAAACTACCTGTTGACTTTGCCGTTGAAATGTGTGGGGGCCACATTCACGCATGGTGTAAGCAGGTATGACAACACCATCCTGTAGCTTTGAAACCTCCACTGAGATAAATGCTGTCTTATGGGAATAATGCAGAAGGTTGATGAGGATTGCAGTGAGGGTGATTGTGTGGGTGGAGAGGCTGAACAAGAGGGTAAGACTGAAGGAAGGCAGAAGGAGAAGACAGGTAAACATGAATGACATCTGAGTAAGTCCATATGAGATTTAAAAACTAGAGGGTGGGTCCTGAAGTCTCTCTTCTGCCTGTGTGCCCATTAACTGGTAGATTAAACTGGTCTCAGTTCCCCTTGCAGTCAGGGCTGTGTGGCCAAGGAAAAATCATTCTCCGTGATTAGCATGTTTTTTCAGTTAAATTCCAGTGTGGATTAAACAGTGGCTGAGCTTGCTGTGGTTCAGCTGTTTCTTGATCAGTTCCTTAATGCTGAGCTGATTCATGCTGGAAACAAAAGCACTGAAATATGGAGGAGGTCACCTAACAGGGGCAGACACACAAATGAGGGATTCATCTATGAAAAAAAGTTTCAGTGCCTATGTCCTGTTCCTCTCCTGAATGGTGGGTACCGCTCATGTTCCCAGTGCAATACTGTAGCTTCTCCCAAACTTCTAAGTCTAGTCCATTGAAGGGAGGAACTGGAGAAAAGCTGTGGGACTGCACTGCACTGCACTGGTCAAAGATGCCAGTGGTATGGTAGGGAACAGGAAATGGAAATGGGGCTGAAGTGGAGGAGTGGGGAAGGATTAGGTCTGTAAATGGTAACGCTAAAGCTTTCAGCTCTCCTAGTAAGCCTATATTTGTATGTATAGTACAGTAATGTGCACATGCGTTGGCAGACAAGTATAGTCATGGGACTAAAGAGGGGAAGATTAAGCTGGGGGGGTCTGATGAGTGTTTAGGGGGTGCTGCTGATGCAATGGCACACAGTTCTCCATCACAGGAGATCAGGAATCAAAGATTCTGCCAGCACCCTCTCAGAGGAGCACATAACTAAAGCTTCTTTAGGCAGCTAAAACACCCTGCTTTGAGCAATCCTGGCCAGTCTGCAAAGAAACACAGCTGGTTCCAGCTAGAGCACATCACTTTGCAGCTGAACATTTATTTTGAACTTGTAGTGAAATAAATTTTTGGGTTCAATAAAGATATCCCAGTAAGGTGGGATATGTCTGTTTCAGTACTGGTTTGGGAACAGAGAACTGTTTGAACTCACTTTGGGTCCAGCTGTGGATTTGGATTTGATTCGGGTCCTCTCCAGGACTGACTGCGGTGGTGTGCCCAATGAGTTTGCTTTTGTGAGTCGTTACATACCCAGCAGTTCTCAGGGGGCTTATGGCATCCTTCACTCCTGCCCAGGACAGGATAGGACAGGATAGCAGAAACTAAGCAGTCAAGGAAGAAGGATGTGCAAGGTAATGAAAGACTGTGAGACCAGGGCAATAAGAGGATTGTGTATGAATGAACCAAGACCTAGATCCATCTTGGGATATTTGCCCTTTTAACAGTGGGTATAACAGAAAAAATCCCCCCTCACACTATGTTGCTGTGATTGCTGGTTATACTGATAAGAGACATTTAAACAAATATTTTTAGAACGATTCCTGTCTTTTCTGGTTTTAGACTAATCATCCTGGGAAACTTGAAACTAAACCAGTGTATTTCCTTTTGGCTATTTAGTATTATCCTTCCTCTACAGACAGTCTAGTTTGTCATCCTCGAGATCTGTTGTGTACATGCAGCTATGGAAAAGTAGCCCATGACATGACACAGGCAGTCTTGTTTTTAAAGGGTCTCTTCTGGAGTGTTGGCTTACATGCTTGCGTGGGACTGTTTTTGTGTAGGCTGCACTGAAAGCCAGATTATGTGCATTGAGGTTCTGGTCCTTTAAGAATCAGACAAACATTGCAGTTAGGTAGGAGGTTGATGTAAATATTGATGGAGATGGTCTTTTTTAGAGACTGATGGGAAGGAATCTGAATGGGATAAGCTAGATGGAAGATTCCTAAATTCACTTGAAGTTTCATAGCATCAGCGCTGACTCTTTAAAAATCAGTACAGCATCTGATAAATCCGGAGACAGATACCTCGCTGCTCTTCTTATATCAATACTTATTTCAAGACAATATGTTAGACAGATGTCAGAAAAGGGACAGGCCAAATACTTGTTAAGTATGTCCCTGCTGATGGTCAAGTTGGCAAATTGAATCAAAAGAGCATTTAAAAAAAGCAAAAACAATGCATGAATTTTCTCACATCAGGCACCAACAAAATAATCCTGCAGCCTCTGTAAAGTTTATGTACATGTTCATGAAGATCGCTGGTTACATTTCATTTGGGTGACATAAATTTGAAAGGATTTATGCCTCTAGTTATAACAGTAGAAAAATCATTCAATAGTGTCTGGAACCTGGTGATTACATTTTTAAAGGAACATTGAGTTTGGAACTGACATTTAGATAAGAGAAGTAGAGACGGGTGGAGAACAAACGTTTTCACACAGCTGAACAGGAGCAGTGATGGTTCATAAATTTATTTTTTGTCGTACATTTCAATGATACCAGCTTTCTGTGTGTTCCTCCTGCAGTGCAGGAATTCCCACCTCAATGGTGGAGATCTAGAAAGGGAAACTGTCCAGGAGCGCACACTGACAAGTCTGTTTTCATTTTCAGATGAATGTACAGAACAAGTAAGATAAAGATAGCAAAGTGGATTGTATTTTTATGTTTTATTCTTGTTTTATGACTCAGGTAGTTAAAAAAATGCCAAACAAATTATTTTCCTTAAGATGTGGTCCAAATTGTGAGCTTGTGTAAATTTGTGACACTGGTTGAGAAACTGGCCCTTCATTTGAACAGAAAGCACGCTTGGCTGCTTTTGATGCACCGCTTTGATGATGCCATCCAATTGCATAATCTTGATTTTCTGCAGGAAGGACTGCCCATCACTCGGCCCTTAAATGTTGCTTTAAGCAAACGTTTCCAGGAACTTTTTGGCTGGGCTTTTCAAGGCCCTGTGCAGCTGAATACCTAATCCCTTTAAGAAGAAGAGGATGCCAGGTGGTGGATATATGATACTTAGAAAACACCACCTCAACATTGCTGTGGATGGCTGTGACTTATGCTGAGGAGCAGCTTGCCCTCTGACCCCCACCAGAAGCGTCCTTTAAAGATCTGTAGCCTACTACCTGTATCCAAACTCCACTGTCTTCTCTGAACGGCCCAGTGGATTTTCTGTGCTAGCAAAATTCTTGCTCAGCAGTGGAAGAACTAACACAGAGGTGACAAGTCGCACTTTAGATCTTCCTCTTCCGCGTTATCTGAGGGCTGTTTGAATGAAGCCAAACAGTGACTTGTAGAATTATAGGACTCGGAAAAGAGTTGCTCCTGGGACATGCCCTTGGTGAGATCTGGCCGTGTGGTCTCTTCTCCAGGGCTTTGTTCTCTTACTTGTAGGCAGCAGGCAGCTGGGCTCCCTTTGGTGTCTGTGCCATCATTTAACTTGTAGATGTGCCTGTGTGAAAGGGCAAGTCAAAATTTGTGTTGCGCGACCAAGACATGACGCCATGTGTTGTGTTATGATACTGCAGGAACCCTACAAGCACTTGGGGTGCAGGTTGGGTTTTTTTTGTCTGTAAGTTACATGGAAGGATCCTATCAAAACAACGCTGTGTGTAGCTGTGTGGCTTTGGAGTGAGGATGCATCTGATTGTCTGTTTCCTTGTTCTCAGGTTCTCCTCTTGGTTGTGAAGCAGATCTTTCCAGATTTTGAGTTCATGTGGCTGGTGGAAGAAGCTAAGAAGAATCTGCCCTTGGAGCTGGATTTCCTCAATGAAGGCAGGAATGCTGAGAAGGTTGCTCATATGCTCAAGAACTTTGACTTCCTGAAGGTGAGGGAACACATATTTCCGTGTATGTATGTGCATTAATAGTCTCACTTTATGCATCTTGTACGCCTCATTCACCACCTGGAGGAACCATACAGAGGGAGAATGGAGTTCAGTCCCTCTGTGTTGTTCATCCTAGACTGCTCTGCTGATATAGACCAGAAACTGCTCTGAGACATGCTTCCTCCTTGTTTGTTTCCTACTGTAGGCACCGTATATTGGATGAGGAGTAGTGGCTTGGGGCCAGCAGTCTCAGGAGCCTGCTATTCATTTCCCCAAACACTGTTTCTGAACTTGTCCAGAGACCTGTGAATATGCCATTCTTTGCTGAGCCATCTGATGGTACCTTTTCTTGGGCTTTTTCTCAACTGAGGGCAAGAAATGGACATAAAACAGAAAAGCTAGACCGAAGTTGATGATGTCAAGTAGGGTTTGGTGTACTGTGTATCTCAGGAGGAAGCATGTTTGTACAAATCTTTCCTCCTGCAAATAAGCACATTCTCACTCTGGAGTTGAGCATACATCCTGCATACACATCCACAGCTAATGCCTTCATGTTACCTTCGTACACAAACTCAGCTGCACCCGTATTGTGCTCTTCCCCACTGACACTCTTACTCTACCTCCCCTGCTACACACTGACTGAGGCCACTAACAAATGTCTCAAGTACAGCCAGACATGTACACATCCCCTTCTTTGCAGGCATAAGCTCACATCTTCAAAGTCGCACATGCACACATCTTTTGCTGACATACAAGAGGCACAAGACTCCACTGTGTGCATTCTGGAAATACACAAGTATGGTCAAGCACACATAGTGCTGTGGGCACAGTCACTGATGTAACTGCATTTGCACATACACAAAGGCAGCAAAAAATGCACCCTCCTTTGAACCCTCTGCATACACACATCAAAATGAGGTTTTCACCTCCTGTTTATGCAGAAGTCCCAAAATGGAAATGACAGATGTCTGAAATGAGGTGAGTTTTTGTTAGACTTCACAGGCTGATGCATCCATTTTCTCCTTGCTTTCTCCATGCAAGGGCTATAATTCCTCACCACCTGACTCCAGGTTTGGGGCAGTCCTTTTGGAGCCCAGTGGCAGCAGTGGCCTTCCCATAGACACAGACAGCTAAAAGCCACCAGGACTACTGAAGGCCAAAGGCCAATGATTTTCCTGAGTGGGCGCTTATTAGAAGTGATGCACCTTAGAGAGCTGTATCCGTTGCAGCTGTAACTAGGATACTGTGAAGTAAATCCCTATGGAGACGGCCAATCACCTTCTCGCTGGGTTAAGGAGCTATCATGATATCAATATGTGTAACAAAAACAAATGGCTTGAGATAGCTAAGTAATGGATCCTCCCGTCTGACCTGCCAATTCAGAGACGTGTTCATCAGCTAAAGGCAACGGAAGAATTGGGCTCCTGTATCATTAATTTTCCTAAACACGCTAGAAAGCTGAGAAGTAGATTTTGTGCTGTGAACCTGTTTGAGCTTTTAAAGCCAGAGATAAATTGTTTCCATGCAGTAGCATTACAGCCAAACATCTGTGAGTAATTTAAAAAATCACTGAAGAATTTGGCTGTGAGAGAGGCATCTCCGAGAGCACACATAGTGCTTTACAAGCCCACTGTCTTGTCCCTGTAAATCTTGAGACAAGAATGAGTGTCATCTGAAATGATCTAAGGCAGCAGGGATCAGTGAGCTAGATGGGCTGGGGAACTGTTAGTTTTGGAGTTGGTTTGCTCTCTCACCAACCTAACTGCAAAGAATGGACACCCAGGTAAGCTGGGAAGGCTGCGAGTTACTGAATCCCCCTTGCCTGTAGTGGATCCCTGGCATCAAATCTATGCAAGGTTAACGTGCAAAGTACGCCAGGAGTGTTGAACGGTGGGACTGAGGGACATTGGAATTGCTCAGCAAAGGAGTCTTTGATCTAAAGCGGCACGCACATGGTAAGGTAGAAGTGGGTGACATCATTGGGAAAATGGTCTCTCTAGGACAGGAACAGTGGGGAAGGCAGACAGTTTGAGGGACTGAGACACTGTCAGTAGTTACAAGCAAAGTATAAACCAAATGCTGCTTGTTCAGGAGTTATGATGAGCTACAGTGGCCTGGCTGGTTCCCCTGGCTTTGGTCACACTAGATGGGCAACATCTCTTACTTCTTCCTGTCCTGCCCCAAGGTGCTCGACCCTTGCAGTGTGTGAGTCCTGAGTCCATGGCTGAGTCAAGCGGGTGAGGAGAGGCGGGTGCGCAGCTGGCTCTCTCTTTACAGGATCCAAAATGTGTATCTCTCTATGGGAGCACAGTAATGGGAATGGGTGGAGCTCCCTTTTATATTTGGTAAAATGTACCTGTGTGGCTTCACCCATGCGCAAAGGCAAATCTGGACAGCTTGGGATATTGGTCAGCACAGTGATGTGAGAAATATCCAAAGGCAACTTCAGCAAAAGGACTCTTGACAGTAGGGACTTCGGCATGGAAAGAATTTGGCTGGAGAGAGAGGCTGGAAAAGGGGGAGTCAGCCTGAGCAACACCTGCATCACTGCCTCCTTGGGTGACACCAGGCCTCTTACTGGTACCTCACTCAGCTTGATTTACTGCAGATTGAATGAAAAGTGCTTTGACATTTTACACTTGTTACTGTGTCACGTTGGCAATAAGATAGTTAAGGGTCTCCCAGGGTTTCTGTGACAAGCCTCTTATTTGTGACACTTGATTTTTCTCCCAGTTCAATTGCAGATGGCCTGAGTATGCAGGGTTTGTCAGCTCAAAGGCATTTGTGTTCCAAGGGGCACTGCAGAGATACAATTTATGACGATGGCTTATCATTTTTAGAGCTGCATAAGTGGGCCCTGTGCGTAGCAAACGAGATGCAGTTCCTGTCTAAAGGAGCTGAGTGGATGATTCAGAAACTCGCAATAGGTACTAGTTAAACAGCCCAGCTAGAGGAGCTCCAGAGCAGATAAGAAGGCTCTCAGACATCAGTGGGAGTGGGAGGTGCTCAAATCTTGTAGAGCATAGCCAGAAATGTTGCACGAGGACAGATCCTGCTGCCGTTGAATTGGCATATTGTCCTTGCACACATTGCTGCTCTCCTGGGGAAGAGGTTGGTAGATGGATTTACCTCCCTTGTGCTCAGGAAAAAAAAATTCTCACTTTAGCCTCTTCCTTTTTTACTCCTTTTCTGGGTTGTGTGTGATATATTCTCCTTGCTTTCCCAGCCTGTTGTTTGACCTAACCCATCTGTTCCTGTTTCAGGTCCCCAGGATCTACTGGGAGCTCTCAACAAGGCGCGTCCTTCTCATGGAGTTTATGGAAGGGGGACAGGTGAACGACAGGGCCTACATGGAGAGGAATGGCATCAATGTCAATGAGGTACTTTGTCAGCCATCTCTGAATTGGGCATGGTGGGCAATGCAAAACTGATGCTGGCATCAACTGACGTTGATGCAAAACGGAGGCTGACAGGACAGGAGGGTGCAGAAAAGGGAGCACATACAGATGTGAACAGAGCAATCAATCTGAGAGATCTCAGTTCTTGTGCTTCTGGGAAAAGTACATAACCCCTTTTGGGGAACACTGTCCTGTAGGCTGCACAGCTAGAGAGATCTTCAAGGAGACAGGTAGTGAAAGATGACCATGCCCTCATATTACATACACCCATGGTTTGTTCGAAGATGGCAGTTCCTGTTATCCTAAAGGAACAACCTCAGCTTCTGATTCTTTTTGTCCCTCTTCTTTCCCTCTCTTTCTTCTGCATTAGCTTTCTTCTGGACAAATGCATGGGATGTAGCTTTTATATTCCAACAGCTATCACCTTATGCAGAAGATAGAAATCATAGGTCTTATATGATCACAGTTATTAGAGTCCTAGAGCCTCAGCTATGGTGCTTTGCATAATATTCTGACATGTGTTGTTTTCTTCTGCTTTCCAAAATCTCCCTTTTTCTTCCGGATGCAACAGTTTTCTTCTTTGCTTCCTGGTCTTACATTACTGTGTAGTTTTGCAGTCCTTCATTAAACAGCTGCCAGATTTCATCCCTACAGAGAGGCTACATTTCTCTGATGAGTGAAATAGTTTGTATGTGTGGCATGAAGTTGAGAGAGCACTTTGGATTCTCTGTGGCTGAGAGATTCTTGAGGAAAAGAAGGTATTACTTCCCAGAAGGGCTGAGAAGATGCCGTGGGAAAGGGTTTTGAGCCATTGGACGGTGTGTCAAGCCGCCCCTCCCAGTCAGTGAGTGCCGATTGTGGCACTGCTGCTTGCCTTTCCCCTCGTGCCCTTGTCAATGAGCCTCAGAGCTGCACTTGGTTGACTGGCTATCAAAGAGCTATGGCACAAAATCAATTGTACTTAATCTGTCCATCCACTTACCTCCAAAATCTGAACACTGCCTCTCTCTCTGCTCTTCCTCCTCTCTGCTCCCTTTCTATCCATGGCAAAGCTCATGTGGCATCAGTTAGAGACATGCCAAAGACCTCTCAAGGGAGGGGAAATGTGAGTTTGGTATGCCCCACAAGGAGAGAACGGTAAGTGTATCTTCTCAGCTGCCTCCCTAAGTCAGCATGCAGCTCTTTGTGTAAAGAGCTCAGCCAAATTACAGGTAGAGGACTGAGTAACCTGCCTGTTTCTCTGCCTGTTTCTCTTCACCTCTTCCTCTGCTCTTGCACCCTGCAGAAGTCAATGAGATATTTTCTAGTAACCTCTGCAAACAGAAAGGCAGGCACCTTTTCATGTGTTTCTTCACTGAAATACAGGAAAAGAAGGTCTAAGGTTAAAGTAGATTTTGAGACTGTCTTTCCATTGTAATTGTGATGAACAAGCCAAGGTCAATGGGTAAGTGAATGACACTCTCTTCCCTGCAAGATGTCTGGGCCATTTTCATTCATGGGACTTCTTAAATGAATACAGCCTCACCCGTAGATAGTGCAGTCTCTCTCCTTTCACGTCTCTGTCAGGAAGAATTTGGAGCATTTGGGTCACTGGTTTTCCTCCTCCCTCTTTCATCAGGGCATCACAGGGGTCATTGTCAGCTGATCAGAGGTAGGCACAATTCCTTCTCTGTGTCTATTTTGTGCTGATGATCTTCCTTTGTATTTACCAATGTAAGTGCCTCAGTGATGCATCTGGTCCACAAAGAGCACCACAGTGTGACTCTTGAGAACGTGGTAGCTCATGGACTTTGCTATCAAGAGATCTTAAAAGCCTCATCCATGGCAGAACACGCAGTCAGCTCCATTCACCTGGACAAGTGAACTGGTCAAAAGCGAGAGAGTCGTTTCTTTGAGTGAGTTTATCCTATCTTTTTCGTCTGCTATAAAGGCAGAGGTCAAATCTAGCCTACAGCACTCAGGTACAACAGTGAATGTTCCTCAAGTCTTGAAATAGTTAGAAAGGCTTATTTTGATGCATTAGCAGGAGGACTCTTGTGCGATATGTACATTCAGATTTTGAGGTGGGCTTCCCCACAGTTCTTGGACAGCAGATCCATTCTAAGATCGAGGTAGCTAGCATAGTGTAGCTCCCTGGGACTTTGGTTGCTTCTTTGAATTTTCTCAAACTGCTGGAGATAGCAAAGTTGTCTGGAGAAGCTCAGGGAAAAACATTCTTTGCAATCTTCCATAGCTCTCCCCAGCGAGTCAGGGTGGAAAATTCAATGGCTTCAGTCTTTCAGTGGGATATTTTGCTGCCAGTACATGCCAAAATAAAGTAGACAAGCAGCTAATTTCAGTTTTTCTATCTTACAGAGGCTTTTCCTTGCAATAGGAGAGATTTAGGGTGAAAATTCAGCTCATTTTTTTGTTCATCCGTGCCTTTGGGAAGGTCGTTTTGTGACGTCTTGGCACAATAGGTTTCATGCAGCGGTGAAACCAAGTATTTTGCTGATTCTGAGCTGGTCTCTAAACGATGGTTAAGATGTAATTTTTAAAAAGTTGTCAACAGACAAAGTATAAGCCTCAGAGGTTTCTGGCAATCTGTCAGGTATAGGATGTTACTCAGCTCAGCGGTACGACTGAGTTTCTGCAAACTCTCTCAGTGCCTGCGCTGAGCTGTTCTTTCTTCCTTTTCTCTCCCCGTCCCCTGAAATTAATGATTAACTTTTACTGATGGTCAGTAAAGCAACAGTAGAAAGGATGGAATACCGAGCCTGTCAGAATCATGTGATGGGGAACGAGGTCTGTTATTATGGCCACAGTAGGAGGAGGTCGGAGCAGTGCACACCGCAGACCTCTCCCCTGGCAAGGTGCAGCAGATGGAGACAAATATGACCAAGGTCCATTATCAGCTGCTGCTGTTGATGCCCTGGGTAAAGTACTGTATGGCATGGTGGTGAAGTGAGCAAAAGGCAGCAGACACTGAAAGGAACATGAGGAGGGGGTGGCAACCCAGGTTTCAAAACTATGACATGGCTTATAATATACAGCAGTTCTGGCTTTCAAGAGATGCATTAGCTCCCTATAAATCACCTCAATCTATCTACCTACCAACCCCTCTATCATCTTACTCCATTTTGTTTTACTGAGTGGAGGAAGAGGAGTCTTCACTAAGCAGGATTTCTCTTGTGTGACAATGCAGCCTTGAAAAGCAAGCTGAGCCTCTCTCCTCTAAATGGAAAGGATCCCTGAGGTGAAAGCTCCCTTCAAACCAGGTTACTGACATTTACTTAATACCGTCTGTAGCAGGATTATCATTAAAGCTGCCCAAAAGCACATTAATCTCTCTGGATCCGTCCAAGCGCTGGATTGTAATGGCATTTAATCAGAGGAGGCTTTGATTTCTAAAGACAAGTGCAAACACTGAAATATCTGCCTGTGGAACAGTTACTTATTCATGTGCAAGTGTAGCTGAGGATGAGCATGTAGCTAGGATGTTGACAGTGGGAGGGAAGCCTGGAGAGGGGAGTTATCAAGAAATGAGCTGGCATGAGTTTTGAGGGAAGACCAGGTCATGGCAGGGTTAAGAAGGGGGCCGCGTGGAGGCTGGGCTGTTCTGTTTCAAGACACAAGAGCATTTACAGTCTTGGTTGGGAAGATAGATTTGGAAGAGGTGGGTAGAGCAGGGAAGGGAGGGAAAATAGACTGAGGGGCTCTCAAGATGTTTGTAGCATACTGTCTGCAGGAGGGAAGAAAGGATAGCAAGGCTACTTAGAGCATGGACTTTTAAAGAAGATCCCAAATGGCACAAATGCTCCTTTTGCACCCATTCTGATTTTACCTGATTCATTTAGAGAGATCTTGTCTGTATACAAATCTTAACATTATCACTGATCTGCTGCGTGGGTCATC
Organism: Fregata magnificens; assembly: GCA_013389945.1. Taxonomy (NCBI): domain Eukaryota; kingdom Metazoa; phylum Chordata; class Aves; order Suliformes; family Fregatidae; genus Fregata; species Fregata magnificens. The sequence continues at coordinate 71,146 of WAAD01011767.1, forward strand.
CCTGTCCCTCCTTGTGGATGCTCTGCCTGTCTCCACAGAGGCTGCTGGATCAGCAGGCTGTAGGATCTGTGGAGCTTACAGATGCACTTGTGGCGTGTGCTGTATTGCCTCCAACTAACCAGCCAGCTCAGGTAGCCAAGTGGAGAGTCCCCCATGATCCCCCTGGATTGGACTTGAGTCAGGGAAAGGAAATGATGCCATGTACTTCAGCTCACTAAGAGCCTGGTCACGAGCTGTGGATGATTCAGAGGTCAGGAAAGTGTTTTGTCCAGCTGAGAAGTGAAAGCAAACAGCTGAGGTACTTAAGATGAGCTACTATGCGCAATTATTGCCATCTGTCACCCCGTCCTACTGTGACTTTTTGCTTCCTTCTGTTACTAAATAGGTTCTGCACTGGGACGGTATCTCTTAGCTCGATAAAGAGCCCAGCTACCTTCTCATGGTTGACAGCTTTGCAACTTGAAATACGCTTTCAGTGTGGGATTTACCCTTCTGCCAAGAGTCAGGAGCGGCTGCCTTGTAGCTGCTAAAATATAAGTGGGATTTCCCAAGGTGGGATCCCTTTGTCAGCACAAGTGTGGAAACCTCTTATGTCTCAAGTATTTGTGCTTATAATACTCAAGTGTTAGATGAAATGGAGCATGGAGAAGAACACTGTTTCTGGGGAAGATGGCTAGTCTTGGTCTTTGCACCTGCTGATTTAGTCTGGGGAGAGGTTTCCTTCCAGATTCTCCTACATTTCCTCTTGTCTGAAGCTTAATGAAAATTCACAAGGCACTGGTAAGCAAGGATAGTGACCTCCAGCATTTCCAGCTTCTGAGCTGTGCAAAGACACCAGGTAAAAGAGTTAAATTACACATGAACCCGTTTCTTACTGAAAGTCAGTCTCCAGCATCAGTGTCAACCAATTGCGTAAGTCTCAGCAAGATGCTTTACATTAAATCCAAGGAAATATGACTGCATTTAAAGCCAAGGGAAAATGATCCCCATGGCCATTTTGGGACAACAACTGGTCTTCTCTACCTGCGTCCTTTTGAGAATCGTAGAAACTTATCAGGTTAGTCCCTCAGTTCCCTGGGTGGATGAGTCAGAATATTTCTCCCCACTTAAATGCCGTGGAAGATGGGGCATTGAGCAGGAAAATAATTTCCTCAGTCCCCAACAGAGAGTACAGGGCATGCTGGGACTACACTGCAGGAGTCCTAAAAACTATTCCTTTATCTTAATGACATCGTGTGTGTCCAGACCTCACCTTGCTGCGACGCTAGATTGGTGCATAGTGATAGTACTGCATTACAGAGCACTGTGTGTTGATCCTCACAACCGGATCACAGAGGGCAGAGTGTGAAATCGGATCTCTTGTGTGTGACCATCCTAATCTGCTATGGACAAGAGCCATTTCAGAGCAGAGACACAGAGCAGGCTATTCTCCATCCGCACCCTTTACTAATTTGACACCAGTTTAATTGGGCAGGATCGCCCTAGCAGGATTAAGCAAACCCTTAGATGATGGCTGTAATAACAACAATGAAAGAAAGCAAAAACCCAATACACTCTTCAATCCAATTAGCCTTCGATTAAGGTTCCAAAATCAATGCTATTATTTTGGCCTGAGGAGGTAATATTGAGCCCTGAGAAATGAGCTGCACAACGACCTTTACTTTTAATGAGATCAATAGAAGTTAGTGTCGCCATCTCTTAAAATAATTGGCAAATATTACGGCCAAATTAAGGCCAGAGACTAGTATCTGCTCCTGATCTAAAGAGACAGTCATAGATGGAGGTGGGACAGGAAGGGATGCTGCCCTATCAGGCAGTTTCATCTGGGTCTTATCAGGGGCAGGCAGTGAGATCAGCTCTACAGGACCATGTCACAGGATTTTTTTTCTTTGCCTTTCTTCTTCATATCAGTCAGAGGCATGGAGCCAGGACCACTCCAGCTTGCTCACAGGGCCAGGAAAGTGACTTTCCCTGGATAACCCAGGCTGGTTTGTTACATTGCAGCTACCCATGAACATGATATATGTGCCATCTTTTTCCTGTAGGAGTATTCATAGGCTCAAATTTGCATGCATTCTTGTCTTTCTGAGAGGTTTCTTGCTAACTATTACATATTGGTGTTTGTAAAGATACTCATTTGTGGTGGACTTCCCAGTGTTTTGTTACTGTCAGGTTGCTCTGTCAGCTGGGTGTGCTGATTTGTTAAGAGGAGAGTTGCATACAAGGGCTGGTGTGTACCCAGGGGTTTGCTGCTGGGGGGCTGTATGCAAGGGAACATAATACAGGTTCATCAAAAGTAGCTCCTAGTGGATCATGCAAGGGTAACAGGTTGTCTAGGCTTTCAAAACTGATGGCAGCAACAGTTTGCAGCTGTGTACATATACAAGAAGAAATATATCACTGCTGCTACCTGTACTACAGCTTGAGATCCTCTGAATTAGATGACAGAAATGCAGTAGGTGTACTTGGTGAAATACTTGGTACGCTGGATATGAGTCGGTTAACTAGAAAAGGTGGGGATTAGTAGGGAAATTGCAAAGTAGGTAAGAAACTGATAGAGGCAATGGTGGAGAGAAATTACCGTAGTGGAGTTTTGTGCTCTTCAAACTGATCTTATTTAATAAATTCAGTGATGACCTCGACACAAACAGAACTGCATGAAGGAGGTTGTTGATGACACCAAGTTGGGAGGTTCTGTCATTGTAGAGGAGGACCAGAGTAGCAATAGTGCTTGGTAGCCTTGAGGACTGAAGTGATAGAAAGGGATAAAAATGAGCAATACCAAGTGAAAAGCCATGCGCTTAAAAACTAATAAGAAGAGTTTCTTAAATATGCTGGGAGTTTATCAGAGGGAAGTGACATATTAGAATTAACTTTGAGATATTAGTCAATCACAGGGTAAGTGTGTGTTTCCAGTGCAGTGCGACTGTGTAAAAGGCAGGTTGACTCCGAGGACACATCAGATAAAGGAGCATCCTGTAGAAATGGGGCAGTGTTTATGCTGTATTTATGCTGATAATTGTCTTACTGGTGAACACACTGGAGTAGTAAATATTGGAGCGGGAAGGAACTAGTTAAACTCTAAGGTTATGTTAGCTAAGGAAATTATTTAAACTGGACATCATTAAAATTAGTCTGAGATTTAGGGGAAAGTTCTGACCATCTAAAGAGTGAGTTTTTGGAACAGCCTCTGAAGTCATGCTTTCTGTCTTACTTATTTCCAATGAACTTCACCAGTTTATAGATAGACTATGTGATACTGTACAATAACAATCCTTAATGTCTGCACTGCATTCTTATTTTCTTCTATATTGGCTTGTAACTCACGTAGGATAGTTTGTGACATGTAGCATCCTTGCCATGTTGAGTACATAAAATGAACTTTGTGTGCTTAGTTTGGTGAAGAGTTAACTCCAAGTCTGGCTGTTATACATGTATCTGTCACTCCATTGTTTTTGCCTAGGCTGCTGACTCCATTTCATTGTCTGCAATCTGCTTATTCCTCAGCTACGTTTTTTTCAAAATGAAAACATCAGGCTGAAAATGTGCAGTTTGCCTGACACAGTGTCATGGTCATGTCACATAATGTGGCAATGGCAGGTTGCTATTTGCATTGGCTGGTGAGGCCATAGGCTCACTTGGTGACTGTAGCCATCATGTTCGGCTGCAGCACAGACAGACAAATTGAACTTCTTTTAGGCAATAACACACCTTCTGGCAATAGGCAAGGACGTGCCTCTGGCCGAAGCCAGAGTCTGGTGTCATTCTGACATGTCCAGCTCAGCTCAGCTCTGCTTGCTGACTAGCATAGTTTTTTTTCTTATGTGTTATGCCTGAATTATGCCATTCTTGAATACACCCCCTTCTGCCTAGTTGTATTTCTTATAGTACATCCAGTGCTACAAGTGCTTCTGCTTCCTTGCTATTCAAACCTTCTAACATCAGTAGACTGCCCCTCCTCTGCCATTCCTTAACCAACTTTGGAATCTTCAGCTCTTTTAATCTTTTTCCCAAGTAAATTCATGCTCATTTATTTGCTTTCTCTGAACTCACTCTGTGTAGTCTGCATCTCTCCGTTAATGAGGTGTCTGGAAGTGAATGCAGGATTCCAAGGGTGATTATTATTTTTCTACGATGTGCAGCAGAACAATGCTGGGGGACCCTGGTAATGATAAGGACCTCATTGTGTTGGATGATAAACAGGGAAAGGAATGATGACCTCTCCGTGTCATAACAAAATGCCTATGTGTTTACTTTGGTCTTTGCTTCTGTAAATCACTGCAACCTTTTGTCTAATTTGCAATGCACCTTCACCCTGAGGTCTCACACAGCCTAAATGCATGCTGAATTCCTCCCTTCTCCTGAGTAGAGGTTTTCACATGTTTGTTTTCTCATTTCACCTAAATGCATTCTTCCAAAGTGAATTCTGTATATGTTATTTATCCAGTGGCCTTCTCAATAAGGGTGAAATAAAGGCCCATAGTGATGGGGCACAGTACTGGAGAATTAATGTATATAAAGGTTTCATCGTTTTTTCCTAAACTTTTTCTCTAGAAACATGAACTCCTTTTGTCTGAATTATAATGATAGGTCGCTATTCACATACTACACTCTAAGCCCTAGAAATATAACCTTCCATTTTTGTTTAGAATTCAACAGTATTGGTGCTATCTTAATTTATTTTTTATCCTATTTTAGAGGTATGTCAACAGACAAAAATATGCAAAAATACTTTAGTGTACAGCACAGCTCCGTCTCTTACACTGGGTAATTTTTTTTTTCCAAAAGTAAAGACTGTTTATGTGCTTATATCATAAATCCCTGTAACGTATCTTCTGTGTGCTAACTAAATTATACAGAACGTGTTCCTCTTTCTTGAAGAAGCCATAAAGTCTAGTTTCAATGAATTAACTACTGCAGATACTCAAGGTTGCATGCTGGGGAAGGGGTCAATATAAGTACAGCAGGGAAGGGAGAGAGGATGGGGATCTTGCAGCGAAGATTGTCTTGTACCCATGACCCAGCCTGTGGGTCTGAACAGGGCTGTAACTCCTCTGTTTTCATGGTAAGATGGGAAGATGAATCCAGATCTTCTTTTGTGTTGCATCGTGGGCTGCAAAAGGCTATGACCACAGATCTGTTTAGTAACCTGTCTGCTGACGGTGACTCGGGAGGGGAGACCTTCCCTGCACCTGGAGCCTACAGCATACCATAAGATGCTGTTGCAAGGCTGGCGTGGATAACTTAGTGAGAGGTGGTTTTGTAGGATCCTAGGATATTTGAGATTGGAAGGGACCTCAGGAGGTCTCCTATCAAACCTCCTGCTAGGGCAGGGTCAGCTATGAGGTCAGACCAGCTTACTCAGGGTGTTATCCAGTCAGGTCTTCAAAACCTCCGAGGATGGAGCTTGCACAACCTCTCTGGGCAACTTGTTCCACTGCTTGACTTTCCCAACCTGTGCCATTACCGCAGCACAGAAGGAGAATCTGCTCTCTTTGAAGCAGCCCATGCTCCAGTGCCCCAAATTAATAGCTTTCCAGGCTTTAGCCATGACCAACCAACAGGTTTGCAGAACTGCTAGCCCCTGTCTGGACTTGCGTTTAATGGGTATGAGGCAACACATTGTGCCCCAGATTGTCCCCAAGTCCTCATCTTCAGTAATTCTGTGCTCTTCCAGGTCCCTGGAGGGCAAACAGCTGAGGCAGAGAGGGCAAAATGTGGTTTGCTCGGTGTGTGCCCAGGTGTTGTGGTTGATCAGTCATGATGTCCAAGTCCATTCCTCCTGGTGTGCAGGTCCCTGGGAGATTGTTGAATGAGTGACTGGCTTAAAACTTAAAACAGACTGTCTGGCACATCCTTGGACTGTCAGCAAGTGCTACTCAGCTCTTGTAGGAGGTCACAGCACCTGGTACTTTGGTCCTATCCAGTTTTAGAGCTTGTTGATCTAGGAGACCTATAAGGGTCACTTCATTGCTCCAATGATCTCTGGTGGTGATTCAGAAGGGAAACATCATTCCCCTCAATCAGTACTTACAATCTGTGTGGCATTAGGGGAGCTGCACTGCAGAAGACTGCAAGGCTGTGCTACGCCACCTGTGTGGGTGATTTGGCATGGGCGCAACATTCTCCATGATTCAGCAGTGGCCCCAGGTGCCACTTGAGGGATGGAGGGTTGTCCCACCTGATCCTACAGCTGTCCCTGTTGGTGTGTGCTGCAGGAAGGGTTCCTGTTCTTTCTCCTCATTTGTAGTTACTTGGGCACTATTAATAATGAACGCTGTTCTCAGAGGTGGCTGCATTTCAGAGGTGGGTAAAGCAAGCCCTTCCATGGCTGTCTGGTTTTCTGCAGGACGAGCTGTCGTTAGCATCCCCATTACCTCTCCTACCGCCTCTGCTTATGGGGACAGCTGCCTGTTTGCTGCTTACACTGTGTGTCTGGGGACATGCTTGGAATCATTTATAACGATTGTCTTTTAATTGCTTGTTCAGCACTCCGCTGTGGAGCACTGTGCCGCTCTCTGATGGCAGGGAGGGCTGGCGGTGGGATGTCAGGGCAAGGCTGCTGTGTTAGTGCATGGTGAGAGATTGATCCTGGGCCCTGGGGATGTTTCCTTGCTCCTAGGAGGTTTTTAACTTTAATAACATCTCTTGGTGATAAGGAGCAGCAGCATGGAGGGACACAGCAGTGACAGGATGATTTAAACGGCTGTTCTGTGCTGCTTCATCTTCACAGACATTGCAAATCAGATTAGCATGGGTCTGAGGAAAGGAAGGGGGAAAGTGGGGGACAGTGTGATGGAGGGAGGGGAGAGGGAACCCATGTTCATTCTGGTAAGCAGATGGACAGGCTGAGTCTCCTCCCACCTCTTCTCCACTGGGTCCTGCTGCCATGCATGGATGGAAACACCTGAGTCTTCCTCGAAGCTGTCTCTCACCCACCCCAGCAGCTCCTTCTGTGTCTTCCCTGTGAATGCCTGTCTGCCCCTATCTGCTGTCTCACTTTCCTCCTCCTTACCAGAAACCCCATTCCTACCCACAGGTGTTTTCTCTTTTTTATGCCAGGCAAGTGTCCTTAAATAACCCCTGACCCCACAAACACCTTCATGGTGCCCCCTGCATGGATCCTTCCCTGAATGACCTGGGTCACACCACAGTAGATGCCAGCAGCCACCCTGTGCCTTTGTCAATGTGAGGAGCTCTGCATGGGGACATGGGCAGATACCAGACCCTCGCTCCCCGCAGTGTTGGCATGCGGGGGCTGCCTCCCCTCCCCAGCAGGCACCCTGCTGTGGGTGGCAGTGTGTGACCATCTCCTGTCTCCTCACAGATCTCTCGCAACCTGGGGAAGCTCTACAGCGAAATGATCTTTGTGAACGGCTTTGTGCACTGTGACCCACACCCAGGCAATGTGCTAGTGAAGAAATGCCCAGCCTCTGGCAAGGCCCACATTATCCTCCTGGACCATGGGCTCTACCAGGTATGTAGCTATGCGGGGCTTCCAGTGCCTTGTGAAGCTGCCTGTGGGCATCAGGCTGAAAGAGCACACCCCACTGCAGCCTTCCCCCCTAAGCCCATATGAATACATTTTTCCTATTACTCCCATAACCCTCCAAGGATATTTCCTGGCTCTGAATGGGGGATAGGGCATAGCTAGGGGGCACAAGGCTTTCCCCCCCAGTTCCCTGTCTTCTGTGGACTTCCGGGGGCCATGTCTCCCTCCACAGGTGCTGAGCGAGTCATTCCGCATGGACTACTGCCACCTTTGGCAGGCCCTCATCAAGGCCGATATGAAGAGGGTGCAGAAGTACAGCCGACGGCTTGGGGCAGGGGATTTGTACCCTCTCTTTGCCTGCATGCTGACCGCCAGGTCCTGGCAGTCTGTCAACAGGGGCATTGACCGGTCGCCAGTCTCAGCCAGTGAGGTAGGTCCTGTGTGCCCTTCCCTATCATGTGCCCTTCCTTCTCCTCGGGTACCTTTCTTTGTTGTAACCACTTGAACCTCTGATATCGCAGCAATGCTGGGCAACCCCTGGCAGCTCTGTAGCAAATTCTGCATTGACAGCTGAGCTAGAAAAAGCCAGGACTCCTTCTGCAATGTGTTTTAGAGTGGCTGAACTTAATTTCCTGGTTTCAGTTGTCATGGGCTGCTTAAATTTTGTATAATATTTTAATGGCTAAGTGTTCACCAGTTCTGGCAGGGGAAACATTTGTACATCAGCCTTTTCTTCAAAAAGTGTTGAATGCAGCTGTGCAGGGAACCATCAAGGAGGATAGGTTAAGGTAGAAGAGACATAAAGGCTTAGTAGGAAGACATGAGAAGGATAATGCATTATCACTATTCATGTAAATGACTATCAGCACTGATACAAACTCCTAAAAACCCTGGGAAATTACCTCCCAATCAGAAACCCTATTAACTTGGAGTCAAGGTTGCTTAACTGCAGATCCTGTCAACTCAATCACTACAAATCTAGGAAATTGCCACTTACATTCTCCACCCTTTTCTATCCACACATGCTGGGATCCTTCTCACGCCTCCTCGCACTCCTGACACGCACACACCGCCTTAAGAATAGTAGCAGCCCCTGCCAACTGTGCTGTTTTTGGAGATGAGCATATAGTGATGTGATTTCAGCCAATGGACTAGTGTCTGTCAGTAGAAACATGTTGTATCCTATGGTTTGTCTTTATCTGCATGCATTTGTAGTAGAGAGGATGAAATTCATTTAAGTAGCATTATGATATTGTCCTGTGAAATTCTCTTCTGGAAATTCCTTTGGGTTGGCATTTCATTTGGATGGGTTTGGCAGAATTTGCTGCACTGGCTTGCCATTATCCATAGCAATGAGTAGGTCAGATACCTTGGGTAATGGACCCCCCCGATCAGTAATTTGATTGCTTCCTACCTGAGTTAATTTTCTGCATATCAGAAATAATATAGTGACTGTCTAGCAGATCTGTGCTTGATCTGGTGAGTTCTGGAGCTGGTAGCTCCACAAAAAAATTCAGAGGCACCAAAGCAAATCAACACAGAGCTGGCTCCAATACTGCAAGGCCAGTGTTGAATCTGAGCTAATAAGCAGTGTTTATCCTAAACTGGCTTGTGAAGGTTATGCCAGGGGTGTAACTGCAGCCACATGGTGCCTTGTGTGGGCTAATGAACTTTGTCATTGAGTTGAATTGTGCGTATGGAACCAGCTCTGTTGTCTTTGCCTACATGACACAATTAATGCTGAAACTGGATAATCCTGCAGCAGATAATGGGGAGCTGAACAGATTTGCTGTGGCATTAGGAAATGAGCTGCTGCTTGCCCTTAGTTTAGAGGTGAATTTGAAAGATTGTATCAGCAGCAAGAGCCAAGGACTGTGTAGGCAGGTACCATCAGCACAGAGCTCCAGAGGGTGTGCTTGAGGATGTATCAACATGAGACTAGCCTGTGAGACAAGGAAGCAAGCCTCCTGAAACAAAATCTTAACTGTAGTGCTGTGTCCAGTCTGGGGCACCACATCTCGAGAAAGGTTTGATGAAACTGGGGCGAGTCCAGTAGGAAGCTGCAAGGACTAGTGGTCAAGCAGATGCAACCCATGAGGTAAGTCTGAGCGAGTTAGGGCAGAAAAAGTCTAGAAAAGTGCAGGTTGAGAAGAGTTGTAGTAGTGATTTTCAAATCTGTTAAAGACTGCTGCAAACAGGAAAAAAAGTAATGGGTTTAAATTCAGCTAAGGAGATTGGGGTTAAACATGAGAAAAGCCGGATCTAACAGCAAGGCCAGTGAAACGCTGATGCAGATGGTCTTGGGAGGCTGTGAGTCACATCATGGGAGAGTTTTAGGAGGCAAATGTGTGAGGGTTGCCATAGGTGTAGTTGTTCCTGCCTTAAGCCAAGGCCAGGCAGCTGACTGCTCAGGGTGGCTGCTAGCCTCATCTCATCTGATTTTACGATTGTGTTTTGCTGCGTCCTGCAGCAGCCTCAGCGATTGCAGCCAAGGGGCTTTTCTCAGGTCCCGTGGCATAGCTCATTTCTTCCTCTGCACACAGGCTTCGCCGTTGACAGAAAATGACAGTTTTGATGACAGTTCATGTGGTTGTTTTGTGATGTGGACAAGCAGCTGGAGCTAAAAAGAAATAGAAAAGAAAACCTATGTGTAGAAAATAAACTAGGCTCTGCAGTGATGCTGGCTAGGATAAGGAATAAGAGACAATCAGGGCGGAATTTTCTGCCAACAAATAATGAAACAAAACATTTAACATTTAGGAGAGCTAAGCGTCTTCTTGCTGAAGCTTTGTGTACTTGGTCAGTGATGGAGGCAGGAGGACACAAAGATTGTTTGTCAGCAGCAAAGCAACCGTGGTGGTGTGTGAGCTGTATACATCTCTGACCACCACGACCTGCACACTCGATTTGTGTAGGTCTGTTCCTTTATAATAAGTCTGAAGTTCACAAAGAGTGAGTATGAGATCCCATATCATGAAATATAGGCCGGCCAGCCGGCCCTCATTCTGTCCATCCCATCCATTCAGTAAACTGGGGTGGTGGAGGAACTCTCAGATCTAAAAAGAGGCAGAAGAGTGGGGGCTGGCTGTCTTGCATGCTATGGTGGCTCACGTTTGGAGGGGAACCCGTCTTAAGTGGCTCAGGCTGTAGCCCATCAGTTATCACTGGGATCTTACCGTGGGCAGTGTATTTGTTGGAAGCTGGGGAACCAGGGGTCTTGAAGGATCACTCTGTGTCTGCCTTGGTCTTACAGTCTTTCCTTAAGTGTCTGCTACTGGCTGCTGCCAGACAAGATATGGGTCTAGATAGACCCTTAATCTGACAGATGACAGTTTTTGATGTTTTGGGTTAGCACAACGCTTAACTGCATAATGCTTTCTCACCTCTGCTGAGTTGTGTTGAGGACTGAACTAGGCCTTGGAAACAGCTTCATCAGTATAGCATAAAGCTGTATGTTGCATGGCACAGCAAGATAAGGAGCAGCCTCGTTCTCCTTGCAGCATGCCTCCACCTTCCTGAGCAGTCCTGTGCTACCTGCAGCTCTGCCAGCTTTGGGGCTGGTGAGGTGAGACTCAGTGAGAAGGCAGCAAGGGCAGTAATGAGACATGGTTGCTGTGGGCTGCCTGGGGCCAAGAACTGAGATAGCAGCAAGTGCCCTGTTCTCCTGAGAGGCTATTAATCCACCAGTGAGGGGACAGGGCCTTATCTCACTGAGGGGCAGGTGGGATATGGCACAAGTGATCTGTGACTGTGCTGTGAGTGCTTGGGGCAGCCAGGTGTCTGCAGGAAAGCAGGACAAAGAGCTGTTTAGCTTCTGTCCTAGAGTCATGGTCTGGAAAAACACTGTCTTCTCGAGCCAAATCTCAGCTGCATCTGGACCTGGGTTTCCCATGCACTCTCAGCTTCTCTCTCCTTTCTCTCTGACATGACCTGGCTGGCTGCAGGATGTGGAGATCCGGTCCAATGCTGCTGCTTACCTACCACAGATCACCCAGCTCCTCAACAACATCCCCCGCCAGATGCTGCTGCTGCTGAAGACCAATGACTTGTTAAGGGGCATTGAGTCAGCCCTGCACACACGGGCCAGTGCCAGCTCCTTCCTCAACATGTCTCGCTGCTGCATCAGAGCTGTTTCCACGTGAGTCTCTTCTCCAGGCACCAGAGGCCAGACATGGAGCAGCAGGGGCTGGCTGTCCCTGGGGACCAGGAGCTGGGGGGGACCCCAGGGCCAGCAGGCCAGCCAAGGTCCAGTCCCACAATAGCTGAGCAAGGCGAGCAGGGCAGACCCTGAGATGGTGGTCAGGTCCAATCAAAAGTCCATATCATAGTGCGACATCATGGTGACAGGGCAGGTCCAAGGTCAGACCAGAAAGTCAATTTGTAGATCAGGTCCAGTGATTGTCAGACAGGTCCATGGTGACAAGACAAGGCTGAGGTCAACCCAAGAGATCAGTATGTGAGTTGAGGTCAAGGTCAAGGGGCTTCACAGCAGAGCATGAGCTGGGGACCATTACTCCTCCTGTGTAGCTCAGGCAGGGACTGAAGGTGCAGGCCTGACATTAACTGGAGCTCCTGGGCCTATGAGCAGAGGATTGAGGGAGGTCCCAGGCTAGTCAGGGCCATTAAGGCTTATTAGAGTCACCCACTTAGGGCCCTGACAAGGCCTAACTTGACCTCTTGACCTTGTACTCTTAGCTATGGACCTCTCCCCATCATTAACATATCTGCTGTGGTCCTACCCCTGCTCAGTTACATGTGTCAGCCTCTGTCTCTGCTGTTCTCATGCCCATCAGACTCTCCAGAGGACAGGCCTGTCATCCTGGGGCTGGGGAGAGGGATGGAGTTGGAGCCCCTACGGTTTTAGGGTTTGGCCCCTCCAGAAGAGGGGAAGGGACTTCCTGCCCATTACAGACATCACCACTGGGAAGTATTTGTGGGTAGGAAAGATCTGCAAGTTCACTGCTGCCAGTTTATGTTTAAAAGCCAAGAACAGGAGTCATGCAAGTAATTTCCGTCTGTGAGTCTTATGAGTCAATGCACTTCTGCCTCAGATTCCTCCTCCTTGCAGAAGAAATAAGTTATTTCTCTGGCTGATGAGGGACCTATGAAGCCCAGGTAACCTCTTCTTCTAAAGTAGGGTGGAGAATTACTTTTCCTGGAATCAGGAAATTTGTCTGGATTGCTGGACTCTTATGAGTGTGCTACCAGGAAGGGCCATATAGGTGCACACCTGGCCCTGTTAGCTGAAGTGAAGCTGGGCATAGAAGCAGAGGATGCTGTGGCCCAGGGTCACTATGTGCAGTGGGGAGAGAACCAGGCTCACAAGGGAGCAGGCTGTCTCTTCTGCCAGATTTGTGCTAGGAAGGCAGTCCCCAGCTCCTCAGGAACATGACTTGGAGAAAATCCCTACTCCCAGGGGTCCCCACTGATGGTGATTCTCCAGAGGTGGGTTGTTCCCCTCCCCTGGGGAGGGTCAGTTGTACTGAAGATGTAGGACAGGCCTCCTTCCCGCTGGGCTGCATCCTGCTGGATCTAATGCAGCTGTTTTTCTCATTCTAGGTACCAGAGGAGCAAGAGTCACTCGCTTTACAGGAGGGCCCAGATCTCACTCACAGAAGCCCTGAGCCTGTGGCAGATCAACTTGTATGAACTCTTCCTGTGGCTGAAGGGGTCCCAGCTGGGGAACTGGGTCATTGCTCTCCTGAGCCGGATGCACCATTCCACGTACTGACATGAACTGGTGGGAGAGGCCTGGGTGCTCCCTCCTTCCCTTCTGCTCTCCACAGCACATTTGCCTTTCTGACTGTTTCTGTCTATTCTGTTTGCTATTTTTGGGTCTTGTTCCATGTTACACGCTGCACTGTCCTTGCTGTTGCAGCATTAGCTTTCTCTGTGGTGCTGAGTGGAGTCGGTACCAGAGCTCTGCCGTTTCATGGTTTAGGAAAAGGAGGTGCGGGATACTGTGTGTCAGGAAGGGCAGGGTACTTTCCCCATCTGAGCAGGGGAAATTCCACTCAGATTCCAGTGGGACTGCACTGGAAGCAAAAGCCTCTCCTTGGCTCTTCTTTAAACAATCTTACAGAATTTAAGAGAATCCCAACCCTGCCTAGAATGCCCCAAAACATTTCTCAGACCCTCAGAGAGAGGTAGTAAGGTGGTAAGTCCCTTTAAAATCCAGTAGGATTTATATTAGTTTTTGTGGTCTCCTTAGTCTGATTTCTGTTCAGGTGTGCAGAGAGTTTCTCAGAGGAGTGAGACCTTGTGGAGAGCTGGCACTAGGGCTTCCTCTCCCAGCACCAGGGAAAGGGGACCCTAATGGTGAGAGTGGTAGCCTGGGAGTCTGGCTTTCTGAGGTTCATCTCCAGTCCTGTCAGCAAATGCCTCTGTTTTTGGACTTTTCCTGGCCTGTTTCCTTGCAGGTGAAATGGGGGAAGCAGACAGTCGTCCTGACACTTTTCCGAAATTCAGGGAAGGCAGGAGGAATGACAACTCAGGGCTCTGAAACTGCTGGTGATGTATGTGTACTGTACAGTACTGCCACACAGCAAAATAAATGTGTTGTATCAAAGACCTTTGGGGGAGGGATGCCTGGCTGTGCACTCAGGGTGACGTTTGGGCCTCTAACCTCAGTCCTGTTTCCATTTCTCCACTCAGTGAGTGATGCCAGGCAGTGCTGTTAACTCCTTGCAAGCCAAATGAAATGGCCTCTTGGTCTTCCCTCTTCCCAAGAGACCCGCATCTGGGTCCTCTGGTGCTGCATCAGATGTGTGTTGGGATGGGATTGAGGTGCAGGTGTTGTTCTGCTGGGAGGACACACCACTCCTTGCCACCCAGATCCACGCTGAGTCTGCCTCCTCCCTGCCTGCGGGAGCATACTGCAGCACGTCTGTGAGATGTCACCATCCCTGTGCCACACACTGAGCATTTCGCCTCATCACTGCCTGTGACGTTTCACTGCTCCTGCCTCAGATGAAAACCTGCCACTTGCTCGGTGGTGCAAGTGACAGGTCTGATGGCTCTGATTCTGCAGCTATGGGACGGCTACCTGAAAGTCTCACACAGAGGCCTCCTTTATGTGAGACGTATTTGGGATCCTGGGGGACATCCCTGCTGCTTGTGAGCATTCCTGTAGCCAGGAAGGGTGGATGGAGGTAACTGCTCAGATCATTTCAGCTTTCTCTGGTGAAAAGGGACACGAAGGACGGCGTGGGAACGTCCCTCTACTGCCAGCAAGCTTGCTAAGCCGAGAGTCGTTACCCAGGTACCAGGCTGTGCCTGAGAGCAAGCCACAAGAAGAGCGTGTGCTCTTCCAGTTTGCATGCAGTTTCCCAGCTTGCACGGCTGCGAGACCCCACCTTGCAGTGAGTCCGTTTGCATGGAAAGGGAAGCAGGGGGCAGAGTGTGGATGAGTGCATGTGTCAGTGCTTGAGGAACTGATTCTCTTGCTGGCTGCGTGGGACAGAGAAGGGGTGTAATCCAGAAAAGGTACCTGACTGCAGGTGTGCTTCGGCATGATGAGTTAGTGACTATGGAAGTGTGGCTTATGACAGTGACTGTGTGTGCGTGTGCATGTAGGCACAGCTGGCTGGCTCAGGACTGTCAAGAAGTGATGTGTGATTGGCAGAGTTGTGGATGGGGAATTACTGAACATGGGTGTTTGGTCTCCTTTGCAGTCCATCGCCTGACCCTGAGCCCTTCCTACTATGGGGACAGCGGCAGGAGTGATGTGTTCTCCCATCCTTGCTAAGAGCAAAAAAAGAAACCCCAGTAAGACTGAATGTCCTCGCAAAGCTTGTCCCCAACCTGTGCAGTGACAGGTCAGAGATTCCCCTGACTTCTGGGTTGTGTGATGGCATCAGGGAATGGAGTGGTGGTAATTGCAGTGACGAGACTCCTGATTCGACAAGGAGTCATAGGGGCCCTGGAGTATTGGTCCTGCAGCCTGTACATGAGTAATCTTTGCTCATGTGAGCAGTCTGGCTGAATCAGTGTGGGTGGGCCTATCTTGTTCTCCTCAGAAGTAGAGCTCTGCTCAAAAAATTGGCCTGATGCACCCAGTGAAGTCCAGGGGACCCTCCAGCAATGGTCACCAACTGCACATCCTCATCTTGTAGCTGCCCCTGCACATGCTTTTGCCTATCCAAGTCTGGATATACCGACCAGAGCACTGTCTGGGTCTCACCAACACCTGTGTGTGAAAGCTCATCCCATAGTGAGACCCTGGTCATATCCCTCATTTCCAGAGGATCCCGTGTCATGGAGAGGCTCCCCCAGCTGACGTTTGCATTGACTGCCGAGCCCCCAGCCTGCTCTCAGCCACCATGCCTGTTCTTTCACCCCTCCGAAGTCCAGCCATTCAACTGCTAGTGCTGCTGCCTGAGGAAGGTGCTGGGTCTAAAAGTGGTAGGGAACCAGCAGCCCCTCAGACTGTCGTATTTGGCAGTGTGCAGCAGGCAAAGAGTGGGGTGTATTTGGAAGAGCTTTGTCTATTGACATTAGTCTCTGCCGGGAGGCTGTGTGCTTCAGCATTAGCAGTGGGACTCCTCCATCAGTTGTGCTCAGCTCTCACCCTTCCCACAGTCAATCAATGAGGGTTTGCCTGAGGAAAGAACAAGCAAACACCCGGAGTTTGACCCTTTAACATTCCTGCCTTGTCTTTTTGCTAAAAGCTCTCAAAGGTGAATGTGTTAAAAGGGTTTTGAAAAGACACTTTCTCATCCCAATTTGTGGTTGTCAAACATGGGTAACCTGGATCAGCTCTGTGCACTTGGCCTCTCCTTCCAACCTGCATTTATTGGTGTTTTCACCACCAGCAAACAGCCTCTGCTGCTCTGCCTCCAGTCGGCATGCGAGCTGCTGTCTGCCTGGCTTCACGTGCAAGCAAACTGGAGTTCGGTGCTAAATGTTGGCCTTGCTGAAGATTCCTGAGCCCACCGACTCTTTCTTGGGACTGACAAGTGGGGCGAGAGGTGCAAAACTGATAGGCAACTTTCAGCTCCTGTAGTATGAAATGCTGTGTTGTAGC
The DNA here is from genome assembly GCA_013389945.1 of Fregata magnificens. Classification (NCBI taxonomy): domain Eukaryota; kingdom Metazoa; phylum Chordata; class Aves; order Suliformes; family Fregatidae; genus Fregata; species Fregata magnificens. The sequence goes on from WAAD01011767.1 coordinate 87,663, forward strand.
CTCATAGCATCTCCCATCCTAAAGGCTCTCAGTGCTCTCAGATGCGCTGGGGAACCAGCATTCATTTCATCTAGCATTTAAATGTACCATCATTGGGTTCACTGGAGGTGGAAAATGGGGCAGTCAGGGTAAATCATGTTGCCATGCAAAACTGCAAGAATTTAGGGTATGAAGTGAACAGTCTTTTTTCATATCCAGCTGAAGAAAAAGCCAGAGAGCACATTAGTCCAGGCTAAACACCATAGCCTTTACCTAGCACATCCAGTGAACTTTAATGATGACAAGTGGGTGGCATATAGATTTGCAGATCAAGGCTGCATGGTGCCCTCTGCCATTTTGCAGGGGCGTATGAACCTCGTGCAGTCGCAGTATAGAAGCTTGCCAAATGAATCACTCCCTGCTTCCCATAGCAAATGAACCGTGACCAGCACGCAGCCTGGCCAGCGCCAAAGTCATTCCCCTCACTAATGACTCCCCTTGGGTCACTGGGGCTGCCTGCCAATGCATCGCTTGGCAGGGCTCACCCCCCTCCACATTGCAACTGTCTGTGTCCCTCTGGCACCTCTCTCGCCCCTGTACCCTGAGTCTAAAGGGGCGTGGGCAGGCTGCCGGGTCCTGGACCATGCAAGGAGCCATCACACATGGCAGGCTGTGCCAGGACACCCGGCATTCAGGTGGGAGCAGAGAGAGGGATGTCTGGAGGGTCACAGCCCTCAGGGCAGCCAGTGCCTTCCCCCTTCGTTCCCTGACAACTGGATGACTAGTAAGGGGTGTGTGGTGGGTTGATCCTTGCTAGATGCCAGGTACCCACTAAAGCCCCTCTATCACTCCCCTCCTCAGTTGGACAGGGGAGAGAAGATATAACAAAAGGCTCCTGGGTTGAGATAAGGACAGGGAGAGCACTCAGCAATTATGGTGACAGGCAAAACAGACTTGACCTGGGGAAAAAAAATTAGTTTATTACCAATCAAATCAGAGTAGGGTAATGAGAAATAAAAACTAAATCTTAAAACACCTTCCACCCACCCCTCCCTTCTTCCCGGGCTTAACTTCACTCCCGAATTCTCTACCTCCTCCCCTCCAGTGGCACAGGGGGACGGGGAATGGGGGTTGCGGTCAGTTCATCACACGTTGTCTCTGCTGCTCCTTCCTCCTCAGGGGTAGGACTCATCACACTCTTCTCCTGCTCCAGCGTGGGGTCCCTCCCACGGGAGACAGTCCTCCATGAACTTCTCCAACGTGGATCCCTCCCACAGGCTACAGTTCTTCACAAACTGCTCCAACTTGGGTCCCTTCCATGGGGTACAGTCCTTCAGGAACAGACTGCTCCAGCGTGGGTCCCCCGTGGGGTCACAAGTCCTGCCAGCAAACCTGCTCCAACGTGAGCTCCTCTCTCCACAGGTCCTGCCAGGAGTCTTCTCCAGTGTGGGCTTCCCATGGGGTCACAGCCTCCTTTGGGCATCCACCTGCTCCGATGTGGGGTCCTCCACTGCCTGCAGATGGNGGGGCAGAAATTTTCTTCTCCTTGGCTCCTCTCTAGAGGCAAGAGGCTGGGGCTGGCTCCTGCCCCTGCAGCCCGAGGTCTGGCCATCCCTATCTCACCCAGGGTATGTGCTTGTCCTGGGTGATGGGGAGAGGGGGAGGAGGGCTGAGGAAAGGTAAAGGAAAAGGAAAGGAAAAAGGAAAATTAAAAAGAAAGGGAAAAGGAAAGAAAGAGTGTCCCCCACCTTTTGGGAGTAAATACCATCATGGTTCTAAACAGACTTGTGATCTCTAAATGCTTTTGGACTGCAGTCTCTGCTTTTTGTTTCACAGGTTGCCCAGATGCTGTGGCAGGCAAGCTGTTGTGACTGACACAAGGAAGGCTTCCCCCTTGCTCTCGCCACTGCGCTCCTGCTGGCATGGGGCTGGCCCTCTGTCAGCCCTGCCGAGGTGCCTGCAGGGTGGGGTCATCCTCCTTCCTCCAGCAGTTGCTCAAGTTCTGTCCAGGTCTGTAAAAGAGCTGGACAGTGAGAGATTTACATTTGTAATTAATTAATTACCCTTCTGAGAAAAATTATCCTTTCCAAGCATCATACAGGTGATAGTGACATCCCCTAACATCTTACTCCGTGAGGTATCACTAGGACCTTTCAGCTGAAAAGGAAATCTGCTAGTGGAGTAGCAGCTCTGCTGAAAAGAAGCAGGAAGGCATTATGGGGGACACCAGGCAAACATGAGCCTGCAGTGGAAACCATGTCCTGGGCTACATCAGGAGGAGTGTGGCTGGTGAGACTACTTGTTCTCCTCCTCTGCTTGGTGCTGCTGAGTCCACGCCTGAAACAGTGTCCTCTTTCGGTTCTCTCAGTTCAAGAGGAATGCTGAAAAACTGAATTGGGTCCAGTGGAGGGTGTGCGACATGGCCAGGACCTACTGTCCATAGCCTGTGAGGGAGATGGGCTTGTTTAGTCTGGCAAGGCAGAAGCAAAGGGATGAGCTGATAATGGCCAGCGACTCTTTGAAAGGGAGCTCGCGAGGCAATAGGGCCGAACACCTTCTGGCAGTGCCAGATGACTTAGCAACGGCCGATAGCCACAAGTTACAGCTTGGATAGTTAGATTGGGCACAGGGATGAACTTCTTTCCCAGGAGGGTGCTGCAGAGCTAGGATATGTCACCCAGAGAGGGTCTCCATCCTGGAGGGCTTCAAGGACCTCACCAGTCAAAGCATGTCTCAGCTGGTCTGTTGGTGAGAGTCTCCGTCGGAGTGGGAGGGCAGACAGAGACAGACGCCCTGCGGCCCCTTTCAGCCAGCCTGCCTGTGAAGCCATACAGCCACGGCACAGAGCAGGCAGGGGACTGGCCCACATAGCCATCGGGTCAGTGCTGTGGGATGAGGTTGGCTCTGGGTTCCACCCTTCCCAGCTCTCCCTCTGTGTCAGTGTCTGTGCTCAGACATGAGATAATGTCCCTCCCAGGGCTTTTCTTTGCTCTGAAGCCCAGGCCAGAGCTTGCTGGCTGTTTTTGTTTGGTTTGGTTGTGGAGCCAGGGCTGTGAGCCTGCCTGCCCCAGCAAATGCCAGCCTGGGTAGCTCACTTGGCAGTTTTAATTGGCCAGCCGCCTCTCAGGTCCTTCTTGGGCAAAACCCACAGGTCACGGTGCCTTCCTGAGAAGAGGCAGTGTGCGCCTTTGCAGGGTCCTGCTGTGGCTACCTCAGGCTTTAAACAGGCTTTAAACCAGAAGTAAATTCTACTCACATCCAGCTGAAGGTTTCTTGAGCAGGCTGGAGGAACGCTAGGTGACCTCTGTGTGATGGCAATCAGGCCCCATAGAGACAGTGCTGAGCGTTTCCCTGGCTGAGGGCATTCAGCACACTGGGTGGTGGGAGCTACACCCGGCCGAGAGGTCTTCCCCATGCCAACTGGGGAAGCTGCTGCCACTTCTCCACAGGCTAGCGACCTGTGTCTGTGTCCTCTGCAGGGATCGTTGCCATGCCTGTGCTTGCAGCTGTGCCTGAGGGACCCCTGGGCAGGATGTGACCGCACACTTACCTGCGCGCCTCCCGCCAACCCTGCGACAGATTCAGCAGCACCGGCCTCCCCCAGGAGTCCCTGTGCAGCTCAAGGTGACCTCGTCAAAGGGTAACGGCCTTTTTGGGTTGGCTTGTGTGACCTGGAGAGCATTCCTCTGCTTGCCATCCTCTGTGGCACTCCAAATCAGCCATGTTATCAGATCACAGGCTGCTCTTTGCACAGCTTCCCTCTTGAGTTGCTTGCTGTAACCCAGGTACTTTGATTTCTGGTGGTCTGGTAAAAACTGTTCACCCAGATTGCATGAGCAGTACAGAGTAGGGACGAGCTTTGGTATTTTCCTATTTATTTTATTTTATTTTACTTTATTTTTATTTTCATTTGATTCAGATTCTTTTTTGCTGAGGCTACTTTTCCCTACTCTGATAAATATGAGCATAATTAACACTCATAAAGCCTCTTCCTATAACCAGAGCACTGCAAAGAAGGGAACAAGAATTAGGTCTGACCTAGCAGGACATGTCTGCCTGTAAAATGCACGTCAGCTGCTGGTGGTTTGCAGCCCTGCAGCTCCAGGCTCAGCGTGGATGTAAGCAAGAAAGTGTCTCCCCAGGGTGGCTGCCCCGTGAGCCCCTGCTCTCCTCTCAGCCCACAGCCTAACAGCGCCTCTAACTTTAATAAAGCAAAGATGGAAGAGATTACTAAATGGTAGCTAATAAACAAAGCGACATGCACGAAGCCTGGCAATATCATATTGCTCTTAAAGAAAATATGAAAAATAGTAATCATGGCCATTGTTATTACTATCTTGTCCTTCACCATGCCTAAACTATCCATCATGCCGATAAGGCTGAAGGGAAAACCCAGCGATATAAGATGCGTGGCTGCCTGCACTGCACCCAGTCTTGCGCTGGGACTGTGGTTGGTCCTCTGCATTGTGGGACCATCAGATAAATCAGAGCAGAACCAAAGCACGGAGAGCCTGTCGGCATAGCTGCTGGCAGCAGAAGGTCGGCACAGAAATAGCTGCTCTGCAACAGCCGGCATGGAGACCTGAGCAATGAGGTGATGTGGGCTGGGGATTTTCTTTGGGATATCAACGCAGCTAAAATGCATTCGTGTGAGCCAGACAGAGCCCCAGAGGAAGACGGAGGGAGGAAAGCAGATTATCTGATGTGGGGTGGGAAGTCAGCTACAAGCATGGTACTGCTGGTAACTGTACAGCAGGCTGAACAGTCAGTTTCATGGGAGAGTTTTGCCCTGGAGAAATTATACTTGACTGTTCAATTGTGTAGCCAGAGAATAAGAGTTAGTGAAGCTGGGGAAGGGGACGGAGAGCTGCACAGGCTGTGCGACGTCACCCAAGCAGCCCTTGCTGGCTGACGGCTGTTCCCTGCAGTTTGCTCTTCGGCCCTGGCCCTGCCAGGGTTGCACAGTTCATGCAACACCTTTAGTCTGGAGACTGCTCCACAGTCTTACTCTTGGGATCTCCATCCCAGGTCTTCTCCCTGTGGTTTCCTTTGGTGCTGCATTCGTACTCTCCGCCAAGCAGTTGCGGACGAGGGACTGGACCCTGCGGAGCTCCCATGGGAGGCCACAGGGCTACAAAGCTGCTCGGGTGCTCCTGTGCCATGTGTCCTGTCCCTGGCAGCACCTGAATTTTGCTATGGGATTGTGTGCTCTTATGGCTCCTCTCCCAGAGCCTCCCACCGAGGCTGGGCTGGGGGGTCCCACCCCGATGATGCGGGTTGCTCTGGGTGCACTGCGTAAGTTCCCTTTGCAGCCTGTCTTCTGCTGGGAAGGTTTATTTGACATATTTTGCTACCAGGGGAAAAAGCATGACTACATGTGTAGCAAGCAGGTGGCAGAGCACAGCACTGGCTGTTATTATTGGCAGTTACCCCCTTCACTCGCTTAGGGGCCTACGGACGTTGGAGCGTGGCTGCTGAAATGAAATGTTGTTAAACCTGGGATATAAATCACAGGCAGCCATGGAGCGCTGCGTGAAGGCTTCCCCTGGGGTTTAGCTCAGCCTTGTCATGCTGGCACCATAGCAGGGACGGTCTTCTGCCTGGGGACCCCAGTGGGCTGGGTCACCCTCTGCATCCTGGGTGGCCCCACGCAAACGTGTCCTGTGGCAGCAGCAGCTGAGCAGAGCCCACAAAATGGCTCTCCGCCTCTTTCCCTTCCCTGCCTGTTTCCCTCCGGGCTGGGCTCCCACACTGCCCTGCCATAGCTGCAGCCTCTCTGGCTGTTGGGGGGGATTTCAGAAAGAGATGGAGCACCTCCTGGGAGGGAGGTGTTTTGGACTGCAGTGGTGCATATTGGTAAAAAACAAGGAAAATGTAAAGAAAGGCCTTGGGAATGGCCCAAAGCAAACTGCTGCATCGCGGTGCCCCTCGGTGGCAAAATGGCACTGCATGACGCCAGGGTCATCATGGGCTTGCACCAGGATGATGCCCGTCCCAGCGCACGGCTGAGACACCCAGGTCGGTCGGGAGCACAACGTGATGGAGCTGCCTTCTGACCTCTGAACCAGGGCATGGGGATGGGGCAGCAAGTGGGGGCAGGAGAGGGGCTTGCCAGACTGCCCAGCTCTGGAAATCAGCGGCATTGCTATCTCTGGGGCTGCCTGTCACAAAAAGGAACCGTACACCACAAATGCTAAAGGTTGGGGCTATCCCTGGGCAGCTCAGGCTAGGTCATTTGCTTACACTCCCCAGCCCTCGCATGTCCCTGTGCCCACCTTTCTCATCTTGCTCCCGTTCCTACAAGCTCCCAGCAGGCCAGTGGAGCCATGGCCATGCAGCAGACGCAGGGATCCCGCTGCTGTCTGCACAGCTGTGGGCCCCTTGTGGGAAGCACTGTGCCCTGTCGGAGCCATCCCCACTGACGGTAGGTCCCCATCAGCTGCCACTGGCCAGCTAAGGCCATGCCTTTCTTCCCCATGCAGCAGGCTTTTGGCCACCCCTCCCCGGGGACGCCCAGCCGGTCCCCCTCAGGCAGCGACAAAGGCAATTACCTCGCCGCCAAGCGCAATGAGCCCTGCCAAGCTCCCCCGGGCCGGCTGCTGAGACACTTACCTGAAATTAGCTGTGGCCGGCGTGTTGCAGAGGTGAACGTGGCTGCGATTATGAATGCACTTCTTGTTTGTCTTTTCAGTGCCGAAATCCTGTCAGCGAGGAGAAGCGATAATAACATGCTATTAAGTTCTTTCTGGATAATGTAATTCAGGAGTCAGGAGGCAGTTTGGTCATTTATGCCTTTGAAAAGCTCAGAATAATTTTCAGTGTCATTATCTTCCATTTTAAAGAGCCCGTTTCGAACATCAATACTGAGAGCCCCTTTCCTTGCCGCCTCACCCTTGCTTGTGTGGTTTTCTCCCACCTTTTGTTCCTGTTTTCTCTGAATTTTCAGGGATTTGGGGTTTGTTTCCTGTCATTCGTACACCCTGAAACACACACCGCACCCAACCCTCTCTTGCTTCCTTTCTCTTTTTATAGTGGGTTTGGGAACTTGCTGCTATTTTATTTAGCATCTGTAAGTTGGGGTTGGTGAAACAGCAGCTCACGAGGCTAGGAAACACCACTCGGGCCTTGGTGGCAGTGGGAGGAGGATGGATGTGATGCGGATTTGAGTCCCCAGGGAAGGAGCAGGACTGCTGGGGCTTGCAGCAGCACACATCCCCCTGGGGCCAGCCGGCAGGCGGGGAGAGGCACCCAGAAAGCCCAGCCACTATTGGCAATGGGGCTGCATGGGGGCACCACACATGCTAGAGATTTCGGTTGCGTTGCAATGTCCCAGGAGCAAGCTGCGCTGCCCAGGCCATGGCACAGGCGTGGTGCTGGGGAGCCCATGCAGCCACCCTGCTCTGGACCACTGCTCCCTCCATCTCCCTGGTCATGGCCGCAGCTGATGAGTTATATGCAGAGCTTGATGCATCATTATGTTCTTTGCTCATGCTGTTGTCAAGTGTGTGCTTCAGTGTAAGTGGTTAATGGATATTTTTGCCCTGAAATAGCCCCCAGGATAGGGAGCAGAGAGGCTCCTTAGCAGATGCAACTTCAACACCAGCTTATACTGCAGGCATGAAAACAGACAGATGTCTCCGAGTGAATGCAGCAAAAATTACTCTCCAGAACTGGGGCAGGAAAACAATCCGGCTCCTCTCCTGCATGCACAGAGCATGGCTGAAGAGGAGAATTTTGTTCGTTAAGTTAATTGGCAATGATCCCTGAAATGTCAGCCTTGGCCTTAAGTTTGTTTCTAGGCTTGGAAAGCATCCTAGCCCTTCTGTTTTTAAAAGAGGAGGGTGTATGTCTTCTTCCATTTTTTATGTGCTGCCAATGTTTCAGTGCAAATAGGAGGGATAATGCCCTTCCATTTGCTGTCTTCTTCCTTCAGAGGGGGAAATGGGATCTCCCAAACACAGTACAGAAAATCCGCAGGGAGCACGCAAGAGTCGCATCCATCATTAAGCCTGGTTCATATTGTTCAGCAGCTTCTGAAGGAACTGGCGGGCACTCACATGCCAGCAAAGTCAGCGGTGGAGTCAGGCTATGACCTGGCATGAGCTTATTTGCGGAGAGGGTGTGGGAAGACTTTCACAGAGAGCAGGCTCATTGGCCTCGTTCTGCCTAGAGGATGCAGGAGCATTAGCGGCACAGCGTGGCTTCATTACGGAGCTGTCCCAGCATCGTTAGCATAGAGGATACAGTCTCCTTGGGACAGGTGTGACGAGGGATGAGGATGCTCTTTCCTTCGTGAGAGATGGAGAGGCCTTTTAAACACCTTTGGCAGTTCCAGACATTAATGCACAGTTCAGCGCTAGCCAATGATGCCAGGAAGGGAACCCACACGATAGCAGACTGGGTGCAATGGATGCATCTGCTCCCAGACAGCCATGCCTTCTGTCTGCACAGAGGCCACGGGAACAGAGACCTGCTGGTGATCCAGCCATGATGGGCTGTGCCTGCCCCCATCGCCTGCTGACTCCCTGCTCTGTGTCCAGCTGCAAGTGCCCTTCTGAGCGTGGAGGCAGATTAAATGTGTTTCTTGTGGCCTGGGGTATTTACATGGCTTCTCCCATGAAGGTTTTCTCGTGCTTGGTATTTTAGCTCACACTGCAATCTCTCCCACAGTGGGGAAGCTCAGAGTCCTCTCTCCACCTACCTATTTTCATTAAATCTAAAGGACTTTCATTATCTCTGGGATCTCTATGCCCCTCTCTTTGTTGAAACTGGAGGAGGATTTGAATAAATACCTGTCAGTAGGGAACTGGTAGAGGGTCAGACAGCCCAGTCCCTCCTCTCAGGGCAGCTTGATGGGATAAGCTGTCTGCCTTTAAAAAACTGACTAACAAGGGAAACATAAAGGAAAGAAGGGAAAGAAAAGCTAGTGAAAAGCGGAGGAAACAGGACTTCTAAAATGGCTTGTTATATCAGCCAGATCTCCATTCACTCCATGAGCAGCCTGGCCAGCTTAGCCCCACTCCCAGCAAAGAGACTGCATTTTGCTGTTCAGCCTCTCTTCTTGCATATTTGTCCCACTTGCAACCGGTTTCTCAGCATGATTTTTCCCCAGTTTCTGCTGCGCTGACAGCCCATGTGCTATCACCTTGTGGCACAGCTGGCCGGTGCTAGGGGCATGGCAAGTGGGGCACAGGTAGGGACTGTCGACTGGCACGGGGCACACAGCTTCCCTTCAGTCTGTGCTTTAGCCATGAGGCAGATGTTGCCCCATCTCAGCTGCATGAAGCTGGTAGGGCTGTGCCCAGCTGCCCAGAGCAGCTGTGGTGCATCCCCATGCCAAGCCATTTCCCTCTTACTTTTCTTGCTGGACCCTGCGTTTGAAACCCACTCTGCAGTGATGTTTCTGTCACTCTTGGTTTGCCTCTCCAAGACATCTTGGTGGGCTGAAGGAGGCCTGGCTGAGGTTTGGGCCATATCATAAAGATGCTGATGTTGCTTATTGATGGTCCTTATTGCAGAGGGATGTTGAGTGCGTTTTAGATTACTCCAAAGATCACTAGTTTGGTCTTAAATAGTGGCCTAACTCAGACCTCAGCTCAGCCTGGGTGGGTGGCTGGGACAGACACAGTAGTCAGGCTGGAGGCGTCTCGGCAGGGCTATGCGGAGAGCCAGATCTGCAGTGACATCACTGGGCCAGGAGGTGCCATCCCACGCTTCATGAGAGGATGGCCTGGGCTCTGTGTGCAGAAGGGCTGTTAGCAGGGAAAAGGAGTTGCTGTGCTAACCATGGCAGGCTGAAGCCTGTCAGCCAGTCTGCAGGAGCACCAGCTCTGGCAGGAAGGTCCGGCAGCACTGCAAGAACAGGGCTCAAGGCACTCTGTGTGCTCATGGCATATGGGCTCAGCATGGGCACAATGTTCAGCTCCAGTTCACTTTTTCATTTGCTTCAGATAATAATACTGTGCAGGGCCCATAAGTCATCTGAAAACCCTACCCGGCTCTTGGTAAGGAGAGTTCCCCCTTCTGATTTAAAGGGAGGTCACTGCAGTGTGAGAGCAGGCAAGATGTCTCCTGATGGCTAATTCATTCTTGGGCTCTTCTTCCGGCCATCTCCTGAGATTTGAGGCTGTGGAGCTGCTCGTATGAGCATGTATGTGCGTGCTCATGTTGATGTGTGCCTGTGCTGGCTGGAGCAGTAAACTCCAGCCTGTGCTGGTTTTGCTCCCGGTGCACTGCCTTCTCCACGCTCCACTGGCTGTGCAACCAGAGAGACCTTCCAGCACGAGTGCCAAAGGACTGTGTCAGACCCCTGGGTCGCAGATGGCCATTTGGTTGATGGATTATCCACTCCAAACATGAGACAGTAATCTTCAGAGGAACAGACCCAGAGAAAGTGGCAGAGTTAATCACTTTGAGCATGGACAGCGGTCAGAGAGGGAGATGGTAGGCAACTCTAAGAGAGAACAGTGTGGTTTGGAGGGGAAGAGGAAGCAAAAGGGAAAATAAAAGCATAGAGCAAAAAGTCAAGGACTCTTGCTTGGCTAGGAGGGACAGAAAAGAGCCTCCACCAGCACCCTCATTTTGTCATTGATTTCTCACGTGTTTGATGGAAAACAGCTGCCCAGGATCTCTCCACAGTGGGACAGTGCAGCCTCTGCTCAGAAATACATGCCACATGGTTACAAATGGGAGAAGCGGAGAGCGGAGAGTGCTATTTAATCTCTGTCCCCATTGCCTCTATTGGGATGGCAATGAGAAGAGCTCAGGCAGGTATTTTATGTCTTACAGATTCAAACAACAGATTCTGCTGGAGACTATACTTAGAAGCAGGAGAATTTAGCTTACAAAGGCAGCTCTGTGTTACTACAGTATTCACAGAAAGATGTTTTTGAACTCCACACTACATTACTCCAGGGAAGCCATTCTGGGCTTCACACCAAACCACCTGCATGTTGGGCAGAGGGTTTTGTCACTTTTCTGTACATCTTCAATTGAGTCAATGAGTGTATTAACCACTATTACCAAATCTTAATGGGTTTTCTCTAGACTCCTACCAGCCTATGCAGTATCTCTCTTTCCACACAAGGGCTTTGATATATATGGATTAAAAGTGTTACAAGTGCTGAGTATCAATGCCTCAGTTAAAAGATGTATAACTAGTGTCAAGAGACAGGATATGTTTATATTGTTAAGGCATGTGCCAATGGATCATCCCACTACACACAGTCTTTCAAGCTATTTTTCTTATGTTTGGCCATGGAAGGATGTGATGTGGCACAGGGGTTTTGCAAGTTTTGGGGAAGAGCCAGGAGCCCTAAAGAGAGAGCCTTGTAAGCACCACTGTTCTGCTTTGGTCTTTTATTAATGCCAGTTCAAGGGGAAATCCACACTGATCCCAGGCTGAGGTGCCCAACAGAGCCCTTGCAGGCTCTTCACCACCTCTGCTCCAGGGCTGTGTGTATAGAGAAAATGTGTAGAATATTTCCAGGCACAAATGTCCCAGTTCTCCTTTGCTGGAAGGACAAACCACATGCCCTGAACATCTGGCATTACACAGACTGAAGGGCAATGTTGATGTCTGAATGGAAACAAGTCATTAAAATATTAACGCTAGTCATAATTAAAAGCCACCATTTCTAACATTAAACTGGCCAGATTAGACCAATGCTCCATCTAGTCCAGACTGCAGCCTCCAGAAGTAGTTCATCCTGGCTGGCCCAGAGGGAGGTGGAAAAGACACACAAATGGACAATAGTTAAGACTTGCCAACTGGAGAAGTTTCTTCCTACTCCATGCTTCTGTTTATAGCAGGTCTAAACTTTTAACAAGAAGTTTCTGTCTCTTCTGTTAACATATAAAAATATACATATATGTATGTATTTACATATAATGTAATGTATTTACATCTAATGTATTTACATATATGTATTTACATATAATGCAACTGTGCCTGTTTTCAATAATTACTGAGTACCTTGAAACCTTTATCTTTATAACCAGTGCAGGGCACAGTGACTAACCAATTGACTGTGTCTATCTAGGCCCAGCCATTCCTTGTGACATAACAGTGGCAAAGACTGAACCATAGTGGTCACCAGGGTGTCCTGTCCAAGCCCCCCTGGTTATATGAGTCACTTGGCTCCGTCACGTCACCAGATCATCTTGGGCACTTGAGTTATGTGGGCTGGAGTTGAATCACCAAGACCACAAGGCGTCTCAGTTCCCAAGATCAGTTCAGTTGCTCCAATAAACTGCAGGTAAACTCCAAAGATGGTCTTTAAAAATACAGTAAAGGTATGCTCCATCTCTAATATTTAATCATCAGAGCAATTAGTGTTTGGGTTTGTTTTGTTCTACCCAACCTGATGCTGCCTGTGACTGTCACATTGGTGCACTGTAATACTAAGTTGTGTTATAAGGTAAGCTGGGCTTGGAGAACCTCTTCGTCTCCTCTCACACCTTAGCCTGGTTTACTTTAGGCTGTAGAAAGGCCTGTTGGGAAGCTAGAGAATAGACATTGCTGGTCACTGTGGAAGAAGGAACAGCTTGATGAGAGGAGCTGCTGGCTGTCATGGCTTTTGGAGAAGGATTCAAAAATGAGAGCTGCAAGGGTTTTGGCTGAAGAATTTGGAAGAGGCGGAGTGGAGGTGGAGACAAATGGGCAGGAGATGAAGGTGGAGGACTCTTCTATGGTATAATGTCCTAGAATTCAGATGTGGGGTGGAGAGAGGTTGGCTCCTCCTATTGATCGCTACTGTCTGGTGGGCCTGCTGTGCTTGGGGAACGTGGAAGCTGCCAAGGGGCAGGGTCTCATGGGGACATCCGTGGTCCCAAGCTGAAAAAAGATAAGAAAATTCTTGATGTGATTCAGAAAGCAGCCTTGCAGATACACGACAAGACCACTCTGCAGGGATCCTCCTTGGGATAATGGGACATTCCTAATCCCAGCCTCTCTGCCCTCCTCCTGAAGCTGGCAGTGGGGAGGATGTCTGGGGGAAGTGTGGCAGCACCTGATCTCTGTTTCTACCTTGGGAGACCCCATCCCTGTGATTACTGTGCAGTATTGACTACGCACGCTTTTGTAAATAGGTATTTTGCAATTTTCCTCTGCTAGTGATGTCACCTGACATTGCTTGAGGGGGATGATTTTTTAATAGGTAAAATACAATGGAAAAAAGAGCATCCTGGTTCCAAGCACTTGCTAAAGGGTCTTAAAACCTCCAACCACAGCGGTCTCTGGGGCACAACAAGATTGAGTGTCTTTGGCTGGCATTTTTGGTGACATCGCTGGTGACTAAAGGTTTTTCCCAAGCAGAAGAAAGCTTAAGCCTTGATTTATAGCAAGGGCTGATATATTAATACCAGCAGTATTTCTCTTTTGCTGTTGTCAGGGTGTGGTAGATTGGTGAAGAGTGACTATACCTCTTCCTGCTGGGCTGAGGGGAAGAGATACTTGGGGGATGCTAGAAGCTGTCCTGCCATTACAGATGGGACAAAATGGGAGGCCAGCCAGCTTGCACTCATAATAATCAGGAGCTCATTAAGGATTCTAATCAGGCAGAAATATTTTCCCATCAGGTCATTACAAACTGTAGCAAGGTTGCAGTTCTGGGTTGTGGCTGCTTTTTCTCTTGGAGGTAACGAGTGCATCTGCTGAAGTCTTTGGTAGCTTGTTTGGTGTGACATGTGGGTGATGTGGAGAAGAAAAGGGAGAAAGGCGTAGGGGGCAGAGCCAGGAGCAGTGAGGCTGCCCCAAGGAGGGGGATGGTTTGCCTGGTGACCTGGAGAAAGGCAAGTATTGCCCTGCTTCTCTGTCTGGGAAAAAGCCAAGGGAAAGGTAGATAGGGAAAGTCCTGCTCCTGGAGATGGTGGTGGCTTTTGAATGCGTGATAGTGTATCTCTCCTTGGACTTCTTTGCAAGCCTGATAATGTGTGAGGGGACCTTCACCCTATCTTATCTGTAGGTTGTGGGCCTGGGATGGTGTGTGATGGTAGCTGAGGACAGGTGGGAGAAGGTGTGAGAAAAGCAAAGCAGTGCTGAGGCTTTTGAAGGGTGCTGTGTTCTGTGGAGGTCTCCACCTGCCTGTTTTCCTCCTTACCCCAATGTCACTTAGGGGATTTTTGACTTTGTGCACCAACACATTGCTCACACAAGCTCAAAACATTGCTGCCTGCTGGCTCACCAGCACCTCTGTTTTGCTCCCTGGACTTTGAAGGGATTTGGCCACATGAGGAGAAGCTTGCAGTACAAAAGTCTCTGGGAGACTCAAAACATAAACCATGTTTTATTGAGCAGGAATTGACACTTTTGCTGAGGCTAATAGTAGGTCTTACTGACTGACCAAAGCTACCAAGCCTATTGACCCTGAGAGGCTGCTCTTAAATATGGAGACCTGTGGCAGGCTGTATTTATTACGAACCCATGGTCTTGTTAATCCCCCCTGTCAGCTACTCAATAAGTTCACAGATTCCTCTGGCTCTGCAAAGCCATCTATCTGCTGAGACGAACATCCTCCTTTCCTATCATCAGTGGCAAAGGTCATCACCAAGGTGGAAGCAAAGAGCTTTCATGAAGTGACAGAAACTTGTGGTAAAACTGTTTTGGGAGGGAGACGTAGTTCTGTAAATTCACCACCTGCTTTGCTATCAAGAAGCTAAATAACAGCTTTTGCTTGTGCAGACCCTTCAAAGCAGTCTTGACTTTTTCAGGTTCTGTAGAAAACCCATGCTGTGTCCGTCCTTCCTTCCTTCCCTTGGCTGCTCCGTGCCTGATGCTGTGCGGCCACTGGGGCTGGAGATGCTGCAACGACAGGACAGATTTTTCTCTTAGCTGCAAGGACCCTCTAGAAAATTAAGGAACAAGGAATGTCAGAGGGGCAATATCCAAGATGGAAGGAGTATAAGCAAGGCTAGGACGCTGCTATCCAAGAAGAGTTTGTAGATAGAAAGGAAGTGTTGAAGATAAGCTAGAAAAGCACACTTGGGCTCTATGGCTAGCTCTCCCTTCCTGCAGAGTCAGGAAATAAACCTGAGAAGCATCTGCTGGATGCTGTTAATATACAGTGGTGCGTCTCTCTGGGCTGTATAACCCTCTCAGTAACCTTTGTTGAAGGCTGGATAGCTATAGCTGTAGACAGACAGGATTGAAGGCACATTCTCTACCTCTTGCACTATTTTTCTGTCTGTCTTCCCATTTCACAACACATAAGACAAAAGCCACTTAGGAGTTAAAATAATGCTATTCTGATATAGTATCTAGGTACCGGTTAGCAGGAGAAGCTTTCAAGGAAAAAGGAGACTCTGTTTGTGTTGGGGCATTAAACTAGATTTACTTTAATTTGGACAGAAGAATGTTAAGTACAAAAATTAAAACACACAAGTAATTAGCATCTGAGGTTGCAGGAAGCAATTCATTTAGTAATTCCGCAGTGAGCTTGCTGGGTTTAAGGTTCTTGGGTGTGTTCTCAGGTTTTTTGTTGCTGGCAGTCTTCCAACTGCTATCACTATGCTACATTGCTTCACACCTGGATTGACCTGCCTTTATAACATGTCCTTGACATCCAGTAAAGGTTGTTTTGAAGCAGAAACACTTCTACTAAAATGCTGGTGGGAAACCTGAGACTCTCTTTCTAGGGCCAATAATAGTTTGTATCCTTCACTAATGTGGCTGTGCCTTTGTGCTCCCATCTGAGCCCATTCAGAGTCCCTGGATGTGCATGCCCTCTTTGGAGATCCTTGTTCACAACACTGGGTGCATGTGTTGGAGCAAACACAGAGAAGAGGCGCTAACAGGGCTGGTGTCCAGTCTGAGTCTGGTGAAGGGCCTGAAGACTAAGAACCAAACCAGACTTTCTGGTAGCACTCCTGCTGCTTGCCCTCATTCTCAGGCTATGCTTCCCTTTGAACGGTGCCATTTCTCCACCCAAGTGCAAGGAGGTAGAGAGCCTGGTGTGGCGACGACGGAAGCCTTGTGCATGTTACGGAATTTAGCCAGGAAGCTCTCCGGTACTCGTATAAATTCCCCTCTGCCTGATCTGGAGGGTACCCAAGGAGTCATGTGGCCAAGCCGTGCTGAGATTGCTGCGCAGTACAGCTCTTCCAACAGGCAGCCTGTGCATGCTGTGGAAAGGACCATGATGAGTAATTATGTGCTGTGTTACAACACAGCTACACAGGGAGGTTTAAATGGCTCTTTCCAGCTATTGCCTGATTGCTGCTGTGTTAACAGGAGCAAGGATCCTCTCTCTTGGCGTTCAAACTCCCTTCCCCCACATGCACGCTACAGCATTTGTAGCAGAGACTTAAGCTTTGAGGTAATTTTTTGCTGCTATTTTTGCAGTCTTCTATCTTCACTGCTATCTCTATCCTTCCTTTCCAAAACTGTCATGCCTGCTATCCATCCATCTATCACCGTCCCTTGCCTCCTGCTCAGGATGTTGGCATTAGGGCATTAAAAGGCAAGTACATTGCTTGGCACGCACAGTTTTTATAGCAGCAGATAGAACAAGAGAAAGCCGTAGAAAAGGCACATTGGCTCACTTTTGTTAATGCACTTGGCTTTAGGAAAGATGAGACTTACCTTGAAGCAAATGGCCTAAATCAGGCTACAGAGACACTTCAAATGCATGGAGATCTTCAGGCTTTTAACTTTGGAACAGCTACTACTGCAGACTATTTTTTTCTTTAGTTTTTTTTTTCTTTTTTTCAGTATGCTTTAGGATGGTCCCCAAAAGGGACTTGAAGGAAAAACTAGGGTTTCATTTTGGACTATAAGCATCCCCACCAATATACTCAGTGTTTCCATTCACTTCTGTATCAGCTGGGAAAAGGGAGGGATAAAATGGAGTACGTTGGTAAGATAGCCTGGCTTAGTTTCTACATCAAGATCCTCTGTGTCCTGAAGTATTATAGTAACCTTTTCCAGCATAAGTCACTGACTGTGGGTAGTGCATGTCCACTTCATAACCTGTGAGTGGCTGCCCATCTCAGTGTCCTCACCCATCAGCTGAGCCACGTAGCCAGCCTTTGCATCAGACATATATCCTGTGGTAGGGGCGAGTAGCCTAGAATTGAGCTGCGTATCTGGGACTAGGGTCCAGATCAGAGGGAAAGACAAGATTAATATTATAATAAGTGAAAGAACAACCACTGAATGGTTAGCGTAGAGCCTGGAGTTGGGCACTGGGTTGGGAAGATGGAGGCAGGGAAGAATCGGTGTGGTTTTGGGCATGGTAAATCCATCTTAACACAGGCCTAAGAAAGTGAAGTTGGGTTGGGATTTTTTTTCCGGAGGACTAACAGAGAATGCACAGCCTTGGAGAGGGCCAAGATCATATGGTGTGGAAGTAAACACCTATTTTTGTTACAAAAAGGTTGAACAGTTCATCCCAGCCTTCTGGTCTCCTGGCAACAGTGAAGAACAGACCATACTGGGACCACTATTTTAATCAACCTAATTGCAAGTCCTTTCTCTCCTCCCCCAGCAATCAGCCTCCTGGGAGATGGAAAACCCTTTCGAGCACATCATCTAAAGGACTTGGAGACTCTCTAGTTTGCCACACTGCAGTTACATGTTGCTCAGGTCTGTGCAGTACTCTTGTTTCATATTTCTTGACTGGAAACAAGGCATTACTTTTGGGGGTTTGCATTTTTCCTCCCAGTTATACTAAAATGAATTTGTTGCTCTCACTTCACTAAAAAAATTCCACTTGGATATTACCTCAAACTAGGAATGCTTTACAGTTCTGACCTGTTTCCTTGACTACCTCTCTGCCTGCCCATCATGTTCAGAAGGTCTCACTACCTCTTGCTCCTGTCCATTCCCTGGAAGTGCTTTCTTGCCTACACAGATATGCAAAACAATAAATGTTTTGTGTACAAACATAGATGATAAGAAACATCTACTCTGATCATGAGAAACGTCACCTATTTTCAGCATTCTTAAAAAAAAAAAAAGTCTCTTCTAATACTTTATTAGGGGAGTTAGTTTAATCCTCACCTTCTCAAACTCCTGGACTTCTGCAGCCACCTGGGCTGCCCTTCCAGCATGGGCAATGAGAGAAATCAGCCCTAGCGCTGAGTGGCAAAACATTGCACAGTGGGCAGTTCTGGCATCAGGGATGATAACGTGAACAAGCTCACAAGTGCGTGGCTACAGTGACAAACTGGTGTAAGTTCTGGTGTGAAGGTGCTTCTGTTCAGTATAATATAATTGCTGTGCTTAGTGCAAAGGAACCAGTGTGTCTCTTTGCCCCTTGCTCTGTTTCACTATCTCTATCTATTGGCCCGAAAAGACAAAAATCACACTGTTTTGTACTTTTCTCCTTGAAACTGTATACAGAGCGTTGGGTGAACAAAACACACTGCTCTACCTTGCTGCCCTATGACAGTGATATAACAGTGGTCCCAGTGTCAGCTGGAAGGGCACATCAGCGGCTTCCCCTTCTTGCTTCCCTTTCTTCAGAGCACCTGAAAACAGTTAGGAAGCCATTTCTGCCCATTTTTTTCTGGTTACACTTTTTTCCACTTTGTTCAAAGGATTGACCTCAAATCTATCCTCATCAGACAAGCGACCTGAACTGCACGCTCACCTCTAGCAATGGCTCTTCCAGGGTCACCGCTGGAAAGCTTCCACTCCCAGGCATGAAAAGAGCCTTCTGTTTCCACAGCTAACACTGCAGCACCCCTTGCCCACAGGGAACCTGCCTGAGAAATCGGTAGGAGCCAGCACTGAGAAGAGCAGTTGCTGGAGGTTCATGGTGCCCATGCCCACGTGGCCATCCTGCCGTGCTGGGAACACTGGGTGCCCAGGAAGCTCTCCTGCCCTTCTGCAAGTGAGCTCTGAAGCACCAGGCAGTATCTTGAGCTCTGCTGTGAACCTTGATTGAGGCAATTTGGCAGGCACTGGGGGAGGCTGATGCAATTCTTTCTTTTTTTCCCCCACTCTGGTCTAGTGCTGTAGCTCAGCAAAGGCCTGTCTGTCAGAGCTGGGAGCAGCATGCAGCCCTTGCAGGGGCACTAAATAAAACACCTGGTGCTGCTCAATGGCTTCCCAGTTCCCGTTGTACTGTCATTACAGGAATCATACTTTCTTTCTTCATTGGTATCTTTGCCCTCCCTACCCCTTTTCTTTTTAAAAAATCCACTGAGTGATTAGATTTGCAAATGAACGGGCAGGGAAGTGACAACAAAAGGGAGCTGGAGCTGAGGAGCGCAGGTATAATTACTGTAATTAACTCAAGCAGCAGGGGCACAGCCAGCGATGGGAGCATCGCTCAGAGATGCTGTGGGCGAGAGATGGGAGAGGAAGGATGGCCAGCCGCAGAGATCGTCCTCTGCCCTGTGGGTCCCTGCTGCCTGCCTGAGTGCGTTGATAAGAGAAGCGTACTTGTGCCCTGCAGCAGAGCTGCTTGGACAGGCTGCAGGGACCCGCGTCTCCCCAGATGATGTGCAGTGGGAGCTTGTTATGTCTCTTACCAAAATTACTCTGTGCTCTTCTTGGGCAGTCCCTAGGAGGTCGTCCCAAGCCCTCATTTCCCGTTGAGCCCCGGGAGTGGGGGGTGCTCAGCATGGGGCAGGACTAGCCCCTTGCCAGACAGACAGAGCCCGAACGCATGGGGGAAAACCTTGCAGCAGCTGTGGCCTCGCAGGAGGAGCCAGGACAACTGGGGCTACCTGACAGCTTCTCTCAAAAACTCTTTAGCATCAAAATACATTACTCATTGACTTTGCTAGGTGCTGGTCTGGGACTTTATGTTTGATGGTTTATTCAGCACTGGTGAGGCCACAGCTCGAATACTGTGTACAGTTTTGGGCCCTTCAGTACAAGAAAGACACTGAGGTGCTGGAGCGTGTCCAGAGAAGGGCAACGAAGCTGGTGAAGGGTCTAGAAAACAAGTCTTATGAGGAGCGGCTGAGAGAACTGGGGCTGTTTAGCTTGGAGAAGAGGAGGCTGAGGGGAGACCTTATCGCTCTCTACAACTACCTGAAAGGAGGTTGTAGTGAAGCGGGTGTTGGACTCTTCTCCCAAGAAACTAGCGATAGGACGAGAGGAAATGGCCTCACGTTGCATCAGGGGAGGTTTAGATTGGACATCAGGAAGAATTTCTTTACCGAAAGAGTGGTTAGGCATTGGAACAGGCTCCCCAGAGAGGTGGTGGAGTCGTCATCCCTGGAGGTGTTCAAAAAAGGTGTGGACGTGGCACTCCAGGGCCTAGTTTAGGAGGCATGGTGGTGTTGGGTTGATGGTTGGACTTGATGATCTTAGAGGTCTTTTCCAAGCTCGATGGTTCTATGATTCTATCTAAGAAATGGCATTAATTATCCTCATCACTGGCAGACTGAATAGGGAGCATGACCTTCTCAATTTGGAGAGAGTTGCCGTGGGTCCAGATGGACATACATCTATGGCATGTGAGGGGGTGTTTCATGTACTCCTGATCATCTTAACACCATAAAAGTTTTACAATTACTTAAGAAGGAAGGGATATGTCTTTGTCTGCCTTACTTCTGCTAACTATAGTCCTGTGGTCACTTTTTCTCCTCTTGGTAGTATACACATCCTGTTCAGCTGGGAGTGTCCTGTTCAGCTGGGAGCACTGCAGGGCACAGTGTTCCCAGCACGTGCTCCATCGCCACTTCCAAGGGCGTGCTCTGCCCCCCTGTGCAACGGGTCCTGCAACAGCTCTAGCTTTTGGCAGAAGAGCTTCTCGTATTCTCATAAAGAGATAGGGGATTGATTTCAAATACAGGTGTTGCAAGCATTCGTTGCCATTCATCCTATGCTTGGAGTCTGAGACTGATACTGGTTTTAATTTTTAGACATGACTTTAGTTTATTGGGTGAGTGCATAAGATTTAACGTATGAGAAGTTTCCACAGGAAAACATTAAAACAAAAAATCCCCAAACCTCTTTATTTTTGGGACTGCACAGACCAGTGAGCCTGGGATGTAAACACTTTTCTTAGCCTGGGCTACTGAGCGACGAAGGGATGTGCAGGGAACTGCAGGGCTCTGCGGCTCTGTAGTCACCCCTAGGAACAGTTACACAGGCTTGTTAGAAGAGGTCTGTGTTTTTGTTGCTGAAAGATTAATGTCTCAAGCTCTGTTCCACATAGGGTTGAGAGTAGCTAAATGTGTGTCTGGTGTATTTAGAAAATAGATTTGCTGAAGCTGGGTGGGGACTGGTGTGTGTGTGTTTTGCTGCACTGTAAAAACTTCAAAACTCTCCCTTTTCATTGTGAAAAATATTTGACATGAAAGAGGGAGAACAGAGAGTTCCGTGAACAGCTTCTCTTTAAACTTGCTACTACTGATCAAAAAAGCTATAGGAAATAGGATTGGAAGGGACTTTGAGAGATCATCTAGTCCATCTCCTTGCCCCAGGCATGTTCAGCTGCACCTCCTTTGCCCTTGACAATATTTTGACTGAGCTCTGGGCAATCTATTCCAGCACTTCCCTATTCTTAACAGATTAACCCAAATCTTCGATGCTGAAGTTGAACATATTGCCTCTTATTCATTGTGGGCATGGAAAACAGATTATTCTTTTCCTTGTAGCAGCTCTTCAGATATTTGAAAACTGTTACGGTGTCCTCCCCCAGTCATCTTTTCTTTATCTAGGCATCCTCTGCCTGTTCTCTATGCTCTTGTTAGCCATGGATTCTAAATATTTGACGATTCCCCTTCTTCTCTCCTGGGCTGTCTCCAGTTGGCTTCTGTCTCAGAGTGGGATACCTAACACTGGACAAAATCCTCCAGGGAAAAACCTACATCACGGGTCTGTCAGACTAACCTTAGTGTCCCAATATGATACTTGCTTGTCCTGTGGTGATGAGACATGTTTTTTACTGCTTTTCAGCTTGTGATGTACAGTAATTTCCAGACCCCTTCCTGCAGAATTGCCACCTAGCTGGCTGTTCCTTTTTCTGTATTTATGAAGTTGATTATTCCTGCTTAAGTCTAATTATATGAATATGTCCTGGTTGAATTTCATCTTGTGTTCTCAGATCATTTGTCCAATTTGCTGTGATTGTTTTGTATTCTATTTCTGTCCTCCAGCGTATTCAGTCCCTCCCAGCTTGATGTCATCTGCAGATTTAATAAGTATACTCTTTATTCCATTATCCAAGTCATTAATGAAAACATGGAGTAGTGCTGGACCCTCCAACAAACACCTGTAGGATCCACTCAATACATCTTTCATCTGGCAATGAAATAATGATACCTATTTTCAAGAAATGTTTTTCTAACCAAATGTTATTATCCCACAGTAGGTTCACCTAGACAATCTTTTCTTGAATATCGTGATTCACATGTCAAAATGTCAAAAGCTTCACTAGAGTCGAGACATAGCACCTGCTGCCTCCCAAGCCCTGTTACTCTGTTGGAAAAGGAAACTGGATCACTGTGACTAGAGCCACTCTTGCAAATCCATATTGGCTGTTATGCTTCTCTTTAAGAATAACTTCTACTTTAGGTTCAGGGCCTGTTGTGTTGAAAGGATATGGCTCAGCACTTTAAACCAATAGCTCTCAGCAGCTTCAATATACTCATAAAATCCACTTCATGCTTGGAGGGAGTTGCTTACTAATTGTATTATTTACACTGAAGGGAAGGCTGAGTCCCAGGAAGCCCTGGGACCTGAGCAGTCACACGCAAAGAAGGTTGAACCTAAGAACTGACCCAAGGTAATTTGTCCCTAGATTCTGGTCCAAAAATGTAACTCAGGTGAGCCAGGATGCATGCCCTAATGCATGTGGGCAGCAGGATCCCGCAGCAGCATCAGCAGCTTTCTTCGGAGATCCAGCCACCAAATGGGGCTGGCTGTGGCAACCAAACCTCATCAGGCTGAAGAGGCTCACAGCTTGGGTCTTCAGCTCCTCGGCCAACTGCGCTGGGCACTGGGCTACCTAACAGACACCACGTAGGGGCAGTGCTTAAAAGAAACAGAGTAAGCATAGTCCCATATTCCCTAAAGAAATCACTTGCATCCTAATCCAGGAATGGGGATCAGGTTGTGCATCCCAGTTGCTCAGAGGTGTCCTGGGCTCAGAGTTTGGGCAGGCACCTTGCTCCAGGCATGTCCCCCCTCCCTGTGCATGCCCTGCTACTGGCTTTGGTGGCCTGTGGCCCCGTCCCCTCTGCCTTGCCTGAGGGGGATGTGGGCACCATCTCTCTGCCTCAGGTGAGGAGTGGTACTTCAGACCACTGGCTCTCTGGGCTAAGCACTGGCACACCCAGGTGTGCTGCTGAGCAGCTCCGCTACGTGCTAACCCCAGCGCCAGCCTGCTTGATTGGGTTCCTCGCCTTCTTCTGCAAACATGGGCATTTAAATGCTGTATGTTCAGCAGACAACTGTCAGGGAATCTCAAATTGCAATTGTCTACCTCTCTTGTTGCTGGGATAATTGGATGGTAAAAAGCAGAAATGCTGATTCCCCCACCCCACCAATAAGTGCATTTAGGTATTTTTAGCAAGCAAATGTGCCAAAATGAAGAAGCTACTAAATATAGAAAGTCTCGGCTTTTTCTTTTTTTTTTTCTTTTCTTGAAATCTTATTGATGAGAACTCTGCCTCAGGTACTTAGGAAAGAAATGAAGCAATTCAACAGTAATACATAATTTTTTCCTGTTTGGGGAAAATTTTTTGTTCTAACCCATTAATTCCCAGCTGTATTCCAACATCACACTGGGCAGTGTTAGCATGACTGAAGCGATTCTTTCATTTTAAAGTTAAGATTTTCAGTTTCTCAGTTCTGCCAAGGAAATACCCACCTGTCACTGCACCATGTTGTGAGTGGGTGAGAGCTGGATGGAAAATTCAGGAGAAAGGGAAGAAAAAAAAAATCATAACAACCAACACGTAGAATGCTCTCTTAGTCATCCTGGGTTTTGTCCTCTTTCTGCCTGTCCCCTGCCCATTTTTATATCTGAATCCCTGATGCTGAAGTCAAGCCTCCATGTATCAAGGGATCAAGGGGCTCAGACTGGAGCTTTTCAGGGCAACGATTCCCTAATTAGATGCTTGAAAAACTCATAGCACACTTTTAGAAATAATTAGAAAAATAAGGGCTGATGCAAATTTGTGATAAAATGGTGTGACTCATCAAAATGTCATCAAATTACATGCAAAAATATTATCCTATTACTTCTTAAGGTGACTTTAAGCCCAGTAAATATCCTGTAAGTCATGGGTGCTACTGGAGCATGTAGTAGTGCCAGCAGAATTGGGATGCATGTTTGCTGCTACAATAGATCAGGTGGCCACAACGGATCTAGTTTTCTTGTGGCTTATACTATTAGAAATTGAGACTACTTGTGAAGTGGAAAACAGGTCCTCTGCTATAAAGAGGAGAGCATCTGGCCATGGATACCAAAGACCTGCTTCCTTATGACTTATACTTTTTTCCTCAGATGTTTCTGATGTTGGCATGTTGCTTACTTTAGACAGAGCCCTTAAGGCAAGGCTGGGAAATGGTATTTCAAAAATGTGAAGTGTTGCCCTTTTTGGAGGAACCTGAATGTAGAAGGAACTTCTAGAGTTGCTTTTACAAGAACAGGTTTTCCCAGGTCACTAGGGAAGTGGGAGCTGGATGTGGGTGTGAGCAACTGAGCCTTATTTCCCTTCTGTACTGAAAACATTCTCCCTGGCTGGGCATAGGCCTAGCAGCAGAGAACAAAAGTTTAACTGGGAAATGTGGAAAGCAGTAGAGCCCCTCTCTCCCCTCGGTGGCATGCAGCACCCTGGCCAGATGCAGCCTCTCGGGCCATACCTGTCAGAGCTACACCAATTCTTGGAGCAATGCAAGATGGTGCAGTAAAGGCCCTGCCACCTGGGAAGCTCTGCACAGATCTGTGTAGAGATCCTCCATAGGATGCACTCATCTTCTGGTTGTGTGTGTGGGCTTAGTGGTTGCAGGGCCCGGAGAGCTTCAAAGAAAATGATTGCTGAGCACTTGGGTTTACACTTGTTCTCAGCCAGGTTCAGCTTGCTGCATTCTCTGATGTACACCTCAGAGGGGACACCTCTGGGGAATGGGGCCAAACAAAATCAGAGGGAGAGCAGGTATCAGCATGGAACAGAATTCGGGGGTCCAGTTTACTCAAATCATAGTGTTTTTGCACAATTGCTGGCCAAAAACCTTCTGTTGAGAGAGTTGGCGTTTGAACTTTTTGTGACACTTATTCATAGGCAGGAGGAATAGCAGGCTGCTGTAGTTGCAAGCAGTATATCTACGGGAGGCAGGCTTCCCCAGGAAGCAGGCTCTGCAAAGTCTTAGTGCACTTAGCAGAAAGTCCCAAGCAGGCTCTTCCTTGCTCTTGCTGTTAGTTCCCAGAGGGTGCTTACAGCTTGCCTGCTTGGGAGACCTTGGGGGTGGAGTCTTCCCCCTTTCATGCTGTCAGCTCTTGCAGAGACTCCTGTCTCGACATACCTCCACGGCCTACATGCTCCCCTTTCCCTAGCCACCATGTCCTCTTTCCTTCCCTGCATCATTCTTTCTTCTCTTCTTCCAACTGCCCCTTGTTCTTCTTTCCCTCTCTACACCCTCTTGCCACTTCTCCCTCCTGTCTTACAAAAAGCTGGCTTGGGGAGCAGTAGAGAGGGTTAAGCCTGCAAGGTCTCACGGCTGCAGAAGCATTGGTGGCCTCATGCGTGGTAAAGTGCCTTTTTGGCATGCAGAGCTGTGAGCAGCCTCCCTCTCCCCCTTCTCTCCTCAGGCTCTGCGCCAGTGGGCAAGCATTTGCAAAGCAAAATTACAGAGCGCTCTGGGTAATGATCTGCCCGTTCCCGTACAGCAGGTGGCTGGAGGCTGAATCCACACCACTCCCTCTCAGCTCTATTCCCATGCACATCAGGAAGAGACAGCTATTCCTTACAGCTGCTTCCAGCTGAGAGAGGCCGGGTAGTCACCCTCCCAACAGGAGGATGCCATGGCGGTGACCCTCTCCCTGCAAACAGCTGCAGTGGGCTCCGACCAGAAAGGCCAGATTCAAATGCCAGCCGCATGCATGGGCAGAAAGGAGATGGCATCTTCAGTCTGACTTGTACAACATGGCTGTGCAAGAGAGCAGTGTCACCTCCTGCCTGCCTATTCCTCTCTGGGCATCAGGGGCAGAGAGGGGGAATTGGGTTGCGTTGGACAGGACACTTCTAAAACCCCTGTAAGTTAGATCCTGTGAGTCTTTGACTGCAGGCACTCATCAAAGTCTGCTAACATTGCTGGGGAGGGGTTTGGAGGCTGTCTTGACTTTCCTGCAAAGCTTCAGGGTAGCATACAGTGCTCACTTGTAATCATAACTGCTTAATCTGTTGCATTTATCTGTATTTCCTCTGCCATTTGCTTACCCAAAGAAAGGCTCAGAAGGTGTGTACACAGCCCGCAGGCTCACAGCGAACAGGCTAATCCTAGCTTTGCTCCATCCATGCGATTCCCCCTCTCCCCTTCCCTCTGTACTGCTGCTGAAGGCTTCCTATACTGGTGACATCCTGCTTTCCCCTCCCACCCTGCCAAACTCTTCCTGTAGCAGCAGCAATGATATGGCAGCCTGTAGGATTCCCTTTCACTGTTTTGGGAAGCATAGTCATTTTAGACCAGTAGGAGGGAAGGAGCGTCAGGCCCCAGGTAAAGAAGAGCACAAGACCCCTAAGCATGTCAGAACCACTTTCTTTTGGCTGCTGGGCATAAAGTCTGAGAACTAGGAAGATGAAACTCTTTATCTTTTACACTGTTAGAAAGGATGGGTGCTGTATGCTGTTCTGGATAAGAACCCAGCCTGGATGTCTATACCCATTTTATCCTCTGAGACTCTTGACGCTCTCTCCTCCCAGAAGGAACCCCAATAGGAGCCCCTTATCCACATTTGTCTTGCAAAATAAATATTTAATAAACAAAGCCAAATACTGCTAAAGGGCATTCTGAGACATTAACTTATTCCCCTAAGCAACAGAACAAACAAAGCAACTTCATTAGTAGTAATATAGAACACAGTGCCTGAGTATTTCCCCTTGAGTGGAAGAATTGGGCTTGCTCAGGTAAGCCAGGGCCTCTGGGGACTGGGATGGCCAAATTACACTCGCAGAGATGGAGGCTCTCCCGCAGCATGAAAATGAAGCTCTCCTTGAGGGGGACTTCAGCCTGGTCCCTGCAGAAAACCTGTGCAGCCACAGAAGCAACACATAAATCTGGGGGAGTCCCAGATTCATAGCCCTGTCACGACTCCCAAAGGCAGTCGGTGCTTCTGGAGGAAAAGACGCGAATGCTGCCGTCCTGGTGTGGTTGCCTCTGGGGCTCCACGTTACTTCCTATGCTTTTTTGGCTTCCACATGAAGACAAAACCCACTGAGCAATAACTTCACAACAGCAGATGGAGGAAGATAAGGTGAAATGGGTGATAACAGAGGTGTGGATTGTAGCAAAAGAGGAAGCAAGGGGGAAGAAGAGACCATGTAGAGGGCATGAGTCTAGGGGACGGAAATCTGTGAGTTATGACCTCTTCCTGATTTCCCTCCAGAAATTTAGTTCTTTTTAATGTAATGTGGGTCCCGTAAGAAATAATGTATGATAGAGCATATCTTTATATGATTGGTGCATGAAGTACTTTAAAATTTGTTATAATCTGACAAAATGTTACATATATTGCAATATTTTGCCTGTCTCTTGTATCTTCTCCCTGGTGATCTTAAAGCACATTGCAAGCTTTCCATTCATTAAGTTTCCCAACATCTTCGTAGGTCAGGCTTATCTCTGGTTTACACATAACAAAATTTAAACTAAAAGTTCAAATGGCTAAGCTGAGAAAATGACCCAGCATCCCAGGCCCCAGCAATGCTGGTTAACTCGAAGCCTGTCCATCCAGGCAATCAACTGTACAGCTGTACAGGAGGGGCAGTGACTTGTGCAGAGCCCAGGGAAGAGCTGAGGAAGAGGAGGCTCGTGGTGCTCCCTGCTAGCAAACACTGCTACCTTGTATTTGCACCAGCACCTCGTGGGAGAGCTTCATTGACTGCCACGGAGCTGACTCCAGTGCAGATCCAGCCATGTGAGCAGTCCTCAGAGGGAGCTGTTAAGCATTTAGGACACAACCACTTTGGGCTTTGAAGTCTGCGGCTGTGCTCAAGGCAGGTTCCTCATTGCTGGGGCCACCCAGACTGGCTCACGCTCCTCCAGCCCTTCTCCAGTCCATTTGTTCCTGTCATCTCTGCATCACTCAGCCCAGAAATGCTGCTGCCACAGAGCGGGGTTCCTGTGCACACTGCCTTGTTTGGTGGCAGCAAGGCAAGGGGGCCTTGGCCAGTGCTCATTTTGCTCTTAGCACTATCACCCTGCAGAGAAAAAATTGCAGCACTGATGTAGAGAGGTTGGTCTCTCTTGACACATGATGTACCTCTGGCAGATGAAAATTTGGTACTTTCAAGACAAGAGAAGGCAAAGCTGGGGATGGGTAATTCAGTCCCATTGGACCCCTCCCCTATTTCCATTTCTTTTTTGAGAGTGGTGGCTTCTCTGCCTCTCTTTGCTGCTGGACAGCCCTGTCACAGCCTGTTAAGTCAGTGGCATCTCACAGCACTGCCCTGGCACTCCCCGTGCTCCCTCACGCTGACGGACTGTGTGAGTGTGTGCTGCAAAAGGACTGAGGGTGCTTGGGCCAGATGCCTGTCCTGGGAGACTATTCCTGCCTAGCTTGGCCGGGCTGGGCCAACAGTGGTGGTTTGGTGGTGACCCCTGTGGGCAGTGAGTGGGTTGTTTGCAGTCCTGTTCCTGGGTCACCTCATCTCAGAGATTGCTACCTAGGGCTCCCTTCACCCCTTGCCTGAACTGCTCCCCTCATTGCTAGGCTACAAGCAGAGAGCAGGGGCTTGCTGCAAAAGTCGCTCCTGTGGTCCGAGATCAGGCAGGCTTCCTGTACCCAGGGAGCTCCTACTGCTGACTCGGGGCTCGGATCTTTTCTGTGCCCGAAGAGAGAAGGCAGGATTGGATTTTGATCCCAGATACAGCTGCACTGAGCCAGAACCATTGGTCTTTTGTAAACCAAAGCTGGCGCAGATCCTTAGGGCTATCAAAGCAATGCAATTTCACCAGTATCAAATTCTTCTCAAAACTAAAGATGTTCCCACCCCCTGGGAGGACGCACTGCAAAGCCAAGTCAGTCTGGCTTGGAAATGTGTACTCAGTCTGGATCCTGGTCCTCTCCTCCAACTGCTCTGCAGCACAGCCTCCCGAAAGTGATCCTTCTCAATCCCCTGCACATGTGCCACTGAATAAGGAACAGGAGATGCTGCCAGAGTTCACACTGAGTGCCACAGGGATCTAGAATAAATACTGCCATGTAATAGATTTTTATCCAGTGCCTTGCCGTAATCCCCATCTGAATCCCTTCCAAATTGCAGTCAGGCAGCTGTTTGTACAAGTCAAACATTGATTCAGCTGCTCTCAAACGGGATTCAGGGAGCGCAGGCTAGAGGGAGTGCTAGCCAGGGAGCTGGAATAATGGGATTTATTTGTTACGTGCTGAAGGGTTAAACTCTTTTTCACAGTGCCCAGCACCAGAGTATCTCCCCTTTCCACACACAAGGAGGAGGTATTCACAGAAAGGATAATTGCTTAAGCAGTGAGCCTGGAACCTTGAGGAGCTCTCGTATCCCTGCTCAGCAGGGCTGCGGAGGGCAGGATCATGGCTGGCTTGCAGGGGCTGTGGGCTGCGAGACATCCTGCAGTGCTGGGTAATCACCTGCTCCTCTGGGGTCAGAGCAAACCGTGGTTTCCTCAGCATCCTGGGTAGCGTCTATGGGGCTTTGCCTCCTGGATTGTACCTGGAGCTTCAAATATTCCCTGTCAAGGCCCTTGGCTAGAATTGCTCTTCTTCCTAGGGGTGCTGGGTGGCAGCGGCATGGCATGGTGCCCAGCACACAGGGCCTCTCCCAGGTTTCCTTAGCCCATCTCAGAGCGCCTGTGTGAAGGTGAGGAGTCCAGAAAAAGTGCTGGAGTCCTGGACAGCGGCTACCAGCACTGCTCTGCTCATGTTGTCTGCCTTTCTTAGCATCTGCAAGGATTTTTCGCAGGGACAGACCTTTCAACCCTTCACTGTGTTTTATTTCTACTTCGTTTCCTGCCTCCTCAATGGGCTTTGGCACTGTGCTCTTCTCTTTGCCCAACACTTGCCTGTCAATGGCAGGGTCAAAGCACAGGGCTCTCACAGACATGGGAGGCCTTGGCCCTTGGGATTGAGACAGTTTCCAGCAATTTATACAGGGGTACACGTGCTCTGGTACAGGCCAGCTCCTCACACCAGCCTCCCAGCCACCGGAATGATGGAGGGCCACAGTGAATGCTGAGCAGCCAGGACCAGGACTGTGAATGCTGAGCAGCCAGGACCAGGACTGTTTTGCTCTACCAGTGGTGACTTCTGCAGGGCTCAGCCTCTCGCAGAGTGCTTCCATTCCCATGCCACGCTTGAACGCAAGGGAGGAAATCTGGCAGAGCCAGTTGCAGGTTGAGTAAGCATATCCCACTTCCATAGACTGGGACAGGCTGGAATGAAATGCCGTGGTGAATTATAGGTCAGTGGGGCAGAGACCACTTCTTGGCCTGTGCTTTGTACAGCACTGAGCCCAGAATTTAGTCATTAGTGAGTAATTTTACAATTTCTCTTTCCTTTCTGCTTGCTCCAGATGGCCATGCCTGCCACTTACAAGGGTCCTGCTGGTGCTGGATTAGCTATGCAACATCTTCAACAGGTTAAGATCTCGGTGGAGGTGTTCTCCCTGGTTCCCATGGTTCATACATGATTTGTGAGCACAAATTGCTTGGGGACCATGCTGCATGGTCCTAGGCACTAGGCACTAGTCCTAGGTGCTGCAGCCTCAGGTCAGCAGCCACTGCTGCTGCCTGGAGTAGACCAAAATGAACAAGGCAGAAGGTAAGCAGAAGGGAAGGATGCAAATTCCCTGAATGACTGCTGAACATTGTTTTAGAAATGGGAGCTACATAACTGGCAATGATAGTCTGCTGGAGCGGGCGAAAGAAATTTCCCTGGCTGTTGATCACTGACAGACAGATCAGAGAGGTTCAGTCTAACCAAAGCCAGATCTTCAAGTTCAGCCGATGAGGAGTGTTGAGCTATCAGTGAAATGGTTAAAGAGTTTCTGTGTGGGGTATTTAGGCTCATTTCCACACCTGCAGCAAACAAGCGAGATTATGATGCCAGCCAGCGTGGCTGCAGCTCAGGGGCTGGGGCAGCCATGTGTAAGGGAGCAAGGGGCATGCTGACAGCATTTGGCTCCTAGGTGGCTTGAACTTTGCAGATCAAATTGAAATTCATTGAGGGAGAGGAAACAAATTAATCACCTGATTCACGGAGAATCCTCCCGCAACCAGACTAGCCACAGACTCAGGGTCATCTCAGGATGGGGAGGGAGAGGAATGGAGCTGTCCACTCTCCAGGAGAGTGAGAGCAAGAGGCTTAAGGCTCCTCAGTGCTAGAGAAAGTAACGGAGTGCCCTGGAGCTCACAGCCCTGCTTGAAAATGATGGAGGCTGACAGATCTGGGATTAATCTAAAGGTTTCAGCTCTCTGAGCACCAAGCGGAAATTCGCCTGGAAACCACAGCGCAGGAGCTCAGCATGACGAAAGCACTAACTGGAAGGGGGGAGGCGGAGGCATGCGTGGGTCAGATAGCTTGCCCTGCTTGATTATGCACAAAGGCTAGAGCCCTTGTGTCCTGCTCTCCCAGCCATGTGTCTGGGTAGGGAGGGAAGGCATTCAGTGCTACTAGGAGCATTAAAAAGTAGGCCACTTTTTTCTTTGTACGTTAGGCAGGCTCTGCTGCGGGTGCAACTTTGCATTGCTAATTAGATGTAAAGGCAAAGCTATACCCACAATATTCAGCACTCCCGATTGCACCTGGTCATGCTCTTGGAGCAGCTGGGTGTTTGACTGGGTCGGGCAGCCTGCACGAATACCACAAGCTGTGGTTTTGCCTATGCAGGTATTTGTAGGTGCTAGACTGCTTGTGTGGGGTGGGAAGGGAGAGTGGGAGCCTGGCTAAGAGCTGGAGCCAAGGTGTGCCCTGCTGATGCAGACTTGGACTTCTCTTGTTCAGCTTGTCTAACAGCACAAGGGAAAGGCTACCTCCCGCCATGTCCATAGCTTTCCTGTGAGGCTAGGATGCTGATCTGTCCTGAACATGGAAGACCAGGGCACTCCTTTTCATCTGGCTCAGCATCCCTTAGAACCGCTGTTGTAGCCCATAGGTTATGGGGACATACCACCCTTCATACTACATCCAGGTGCAGTCTGCAAGGAAGGATGTTATACAGACATGTATATGCCCCCCCTTGCCCTCCGACACCAATAGCCTTCAGCTGAGGCTGATGAAAGTCTTTTCTCAGTGCAAGAAAACCACAAATTCTTGTACATCCTGCACTGCGCAAGTCTCCGAGTACTTGCTGTCATACTTAGCCACGTCTGCACGTTCATGCCTTCATATCCAATTCCGATACAAAATGCCATCATCCCTGTTGCTCACAGCAAAGGACTGAATGCATCACAGTGCACAGTCTTAACTCCTTTCAGTTAGCTTGCTCTATAAATACATAACCCACAGTGAGTGGGCATGTGTAATATATACCTGTGTACAGTTCTGCTAAGTGCTGTGGATGGGATTGCTGATCTGATTATTTTAAAGTCATTGGGCTACATCTTCTGCAGTAGATATTAATTGGTGCAGCACAGTGGTGTTGCCAGTTTATGCTAGGTGAGGATCCAGCCCATAATGTTAATCTATAATAGAAACTTCTTTGTGTTTCTGAAAAATGGAGATACTTTGAGTGTGCAATCAAATTGGCATTCTTATCCAGGCTTCTGCATGGTATAATTGTAATTTCAAGATTATAATGTTATTAAATTATTAAATAATGTAGCAGTGGAAGGTTAGTTTAAGGCTGTGGTGTGATTTTTATCTTTTATCTTTGGTGTGATATTGTCGAACTGAAATCAGCATGGTGATATGTCCCAGTGCACAAACTGGATATGTAGCAGAGATGAATGAATACAGGCATGGTTTCAGACCAACCAGCCAAATCTGAACACATGTCCTCTTCTAAGAAAGGAGTTTAGGAGAAATAATTTTTGGCTCCATGATCCACACACCCAGTCATTATCACAGACATTATGATGGTCTCTCCCTGCTTGTGTTTTAGAAAAGCTCAAAGACTGAATTGCAATACAGTCGTTGCTAATTCAGAGTAAGTGAGCGACACTGCAGCTGGTGTCTGTTTGCCCATCTGATATATGAATAGCAATCGATTTGGATTTTTTCTCTAAACATGATGTGATATTGAGTATGAGATCATTGCCAAATCTCCATAAAGAATTATGCTTGGTTTTGCTAGAAGACAGAGGCAGCTTGGTCACCCTATTAATGGGTGAAGCATACAGTCCTCTCCATCCTGGGAAGTTGTTTTGCCATGGGCATCTTCCTCTGTATTTAGCTTCAGAAACTAAAATAACTTGTAGTAAATAAAGGAAATAAGTGCTCCAGTTCTGACTCCTATACTAGATGAATTTCCAATAAATGTATGCTAATAGTCATCCTAGGTTTATTTCATGATTGTCTTTTTGATCTGTTCCATTTAGATTTACTCTTCTATAACACCTTATCTCTTCTTCAGAGACTCTGCCAAGATTTGGAGATGATTGTCTTTTTATTCTGCTCTCATATGGTTATTTTGTATAATGTATGGTTAGTTAATGGTAATATCATTAATTGCTCTCACAAACATCTTGTAGCACGGGTACACCAACTGAGCTTTACAGCTATTTCAAGCTCCTTTTATTTTAACTTATAAATCAGCTCCTTCAGTCCCATCATCATTGATTGCTCTTTTCTGAAGTCTCTTCTAAGCTGTTAATCTCATTCTGGGAGTGAGGTGTGGGGAGAAGCCCTTTTCACAATCAAGCTGACAGCAAGTCTGCTGCCTTGAGATCTTAGGAGACAAAGCACCACGTAAGCGCTACATAGTGTTGGGAACGTCGGAGAAGTAACTCTGTGAAAGAGCACTGCAGTTTGTTTATTCTCCCTTGGTGATGTCCGCATTAAAGCACTTTGTTTACAAGTGACAACAAAGTTGTTCTCTGCTGCAAGCTGAGCCTGAAGGCAGGAGGCCAACGTGTGATGGAAAAGACGGAGTTTCTCAGAGCGATACATTGCCTTTGCTTTCTCACAGCACACAGTTTTGAGGAGGAAATTCTTTGGCTTGATGTTTAAGTACCAGAGTCAGTGATGCTGGGAAGAATTCAGGGGAGGGAGGGAGGTAAATGGGCTTGGATGAATCAGTAACAAACTTGAATCTTTGATCAAAACATGAAGTGACATGCCTGCCTCCTTCCCCTCCCTGCTGCTGTCTGTGCCAGAGTTGGATGAAGCTTGGGGAAGTTGGGGAGTTAACCAATCTTTTTTAGGAAGTGACTTTGCATCTCTACACTATCTCCACATATGGGGATATATTGTGCCAGTCCCTAGGACGATGTGATGTGACAAGTGAAGAGACAAAAGACCTCTAAACCTCAGGCAAGACACCATGTGCAATTTCTGTCTTTCTTTTCCAGCATGTGTGGAGTGAGCGGTACTGCAGAGAGGCTCTCCAGCAGGGGAATGGCAGAGCTCAGGTGTGGCTGGGTCCTGTTTTCTTCTGTACTTGCTGCACATTAGGTTGGAAAAAAGCTGGGTGGTCGATACCTGAGTTTTGGTGCTTTCCTTCAGTCCACTGTTGCTGTTTCAATACTGGCCTTCCTTGCTTAGCTTCTTCTGTGTCCCCCACTGTGGGTGGTTAGAGCCCAACACTGCTTCCCTGCCCTCTGCCAAGCCTGATGCTCCATGGCAGGACTTCTGGTGCTGCCTGTTCCAGATGGAGCTGGAGATACCAGCAATGTGTTGGCTCTTTCCCATCCAATCCCTGCCAGGGCGACAAAGGCAGCACTTAGAGCAAACGTTGGCTTTTGCAATACATGAAGCTCTGAAAAGTTGGTATGGTACTCGTGAGAAAAGCCATAATATGCATCAGAAGCAGAAAGGGCTGTCACCTCAGGCGCTTGGCCGGCTGGATGTCTGCTTGCTGGCGTGAGGTCACTCTTGAATTTTGAAGACATGGTTTTCCACACAAATTTGAGAGCTGCTGTAATGCTCTAGCCTCAGAGTTTTGGCATTGTGCTACTAATGCCATAATTTTGCATCATCAGAGTCACAGAAATTAATTTGTGACATTGCAATGGAATTAAAAACAGAGAAGAAAGTGGGTGCAACCTAGCCAAATGTACCCAACCCTTGAAAGCAGGCTTTGATTCCTGCAAGACCCCGCTTCCAGTGGAAGCTCCCCTGGGCTTACACCTATGTCTGAGGCAAAGTCTGGAAATATTCCATTGAGGCACTGAAAATAGCAGCAGTTTATACAGAGCTTGGGAAGGGATTTCCAGCTGTGGAAATGCCCTGGTGTTTGCAGTTAAAAATCTGATGATTATAAGTGCCGACTAAAACAGGTCAAGTTTGGATCCCCAAATCTAACGCTATACTCGGAAGAAGTTTGAATTTAGCTTTATTTCAGCCCCAGGAGACCTAATCTGCAGGATGCCTTTGAGTCCACACTGTGGCCCCAATCACTCTTTGCTGCAGGAGGTACACTGAGCAAAGAAGTCATTTTCTCAGTCCTGGTTGTACCTCGGTGCCCTGTTCTGCCACCACCATCACTCCTGTCTGGGCATCACTGGTGCGAGCCTGCAGTGGAGGCTTTTGTTGATTGATTGGAGGTGAGAAAAAATACCCCATCCCTGGCTGTGTGAGTGCATGAGAGCACCCAGCTGTCATCAGGTGGTCAGACAATAAATCACCTGCATTTGTTCCCTAGATGAGTCTGTAAAACTGGAAGTGCAACACCAGGCTGTGTCAGTGATGGAGAGTCATCCACAAATACGGACGCAACCATGTCAAAGTTTCTCCTTGAGCTGTAGTAACATCCAAGCCAACGTGTGGAAAGGTGCTAAATCGGGAGGAGAAGCTATCAGCGTCATGGCTGGCACAGAGGGTGTCTCTGACATAGGCAATATGCTGGAGTTGGCTGTAGCTAAGTTTCTCCAGAGGTTGGCATGTTTGGCAGGTTTGAATTTGCCTCTGTGTTTGGAAAGCTCAGCAGAGGTGGCAGTGGTGCAGAGTGCAGGAACCACTGCTTGCAAGCCTTCCTTCTCGAGAGCCTTGGAAATTGAAGCCAATGAGCCAAACATCGTATGAAAAGGGATAACATCTAGGAATTTTCATCTTCATAGCAGTTCAGAAATATTACCCAAATAAATCTCCCTACATTGCTGGACTCCATGCTTGCCTCTGCTGTCAAATGGATATTTTCCCTCTGTACATGCCTTAGTTTCCCTATTTGTCTGGTGGCTAGAATAAGACATTGTCTATTAGTATAAAGGACTTTGAGAGCCCTATATTAAATGCTTAGCATTATTGTTTAGCGAGTGAGAGTCTTCTGATGATAGGCAGGGGTGAAAATTAAGAGGATAAATATGACAAAAATGAGAAAAATTAAAACCCAGCCAAATTTTCACTTAATTAGTTCATGATACCTACTATGCAAGGAAAAGCAGTCTTTTCCAAAGGCTATTCACTTCTCCTTGAGTAGAATTTCCTTCTGATATGTCGTAATACAGCCATATCCAGGATGAAATCAGCTCCTTCTTTGGCTGATGTCTCATCTCAGGCCTTTCTGGAAAAATTTGCTGTCATTTATATTAATTTGGATAGTAAAATCAGCTTTTTGTGTTTATTAGAACTTAACCAATTTGGGCATCTCTATTTAACCAATAAGCATTGTTTTTTCCTATTTATTTGGTTGGGAAACTGAGGCACAAAGTGGAGAAATGAGGCCCTCAGCATTACCCACTGAGTAACTGACCTGCAGCTTCACAGCTCTCTCTCCACCAACCCTTCCCTTGGTGCCTCCTTTCTAGATGCAAAGCCCTCATCCATCCTCTCCCCTTGTCTGCAGTTACTTCTCCATAAGTGGCTGCAAAACCACTGCCATGGGAATAACCACTGCCAGTTCCTGTGGCGGCAGCATAGCTGTGGCCCCTGCTCCATGGTGGGGCACCCCACAGCCAGAAGGAAGACGCTCCAGAAGCAGCGTCAGCTTTTTCCTGCTGCTTAACTGTGCTCCAGCCTCCCTTCCCCGGTTGCTGCTGGCGAGGTAGCAATTATGCTCCCATTGATCCTTTCTCTCCAGGAATCGCCCCGCACGCACCGGCACACTGTCAGAATCAATAGCCCAGCCCTTGTGCAGAGATGGCGAGCGGCCAAAGAGGCAATTTGCTCACTGGACAGGTTACGATGAAATAATATTGTGTCAGGAGGTGAAGCGGCAGAGCGGCTGGCACTAAAGATTTCCCTCTGTGGCCACAAGGAAAGCTAGGGCTGGATGAGATTTAAAGTCAGGCTCAATAGCTGCTGCTTAGATCCTGCTGGAGATAAAGTGTAACTGAAAGAATGTGAGGAAATGATTGTTTAGGAAACAAAAAGTGATGTGGGCCTTTAAACCCATCACTTCAAAATCATTCTGACTGGGAAGGAAAGGAGGAGATAAAATACCTTTCATAGTTGACCTCTAGCTGATAGGTATTAAATACGTACAAGGTTCATTGTGGACAAAACTTGGGGCTTCCAAAAGCCAAGCTCAATCAATTAGCTTATTAGTAAAAGATAAATATTGCATTCAAATAAAGGAGGCACTCTCCTCGACAGTCACTGCTGTCATCCTGTGTTAGAGGCATGTTACAAATTAGGCAATCAAAGGTACCACTTAGATTTTCTGCCATTTTTTGACAGACGAGGCAAGGGGAGTTTCAAGACTTCTCTGAAATGTTTTTATCTTGTTTTGAGTAGCCCCTTGATGTTGTATCTCGAATGAAATGAGTAAATAGCTTTATGCCTGTTACTCCCTGATGCAAAGCTCATGTTTGATATGTGATAGTCACCTCTCCTATGTAAAGTATATTACAGTCTTCAGCTTTGCTGAGCGAAAACAGAGGGCACTGTGGGTGCTGCTTAGCTCAAGAGCCTTGGTGCCTGTACTACCCATTTGCACCCACTGCCCCCTTCCCAACATACATCAAATACTTAGAAATACATCCAATTACTTAGAAACATAATACTGATCTCTATCACGGAATCTATGTTTATTTATATAGAATTAAACCAGAGGTTAGTGTAAGCATGGAAACCACTGATAACAAGGTCTTCAGTCAAAGGTGGGTTCACAAGAAAAGAAAGCTTAGTAGTTAGACCTGGGAAACTGCCTGAGGACTGCTGCTGCTCCCAGATACACCTCGCACACACTTTGCCACCCCAGGCACATCATTTAGGCCAGACTTTTCAGAAGTGCCCAGTTATTTGGAGTGCCTCATTAGTGATGCCCCTCCATCAGCAGGACCTAGCAAGGCTCTGCACATCTGCTCATCAAGTCAGCTTGCAGTTAGGCATCTCTCAGTTGTAATAGAGGCTTTCTGCTTTCAGCACCTCTCAGCTTTCACCTCTGTGAAATGGAGGCAATACTGCAGCAGATGAACAGCTTAGTTCAGGCCAGAATAGCCTGTTCACAGTACATGGCAGCAGGGAGATCTTGGGTGACTTGCTGCTCCTAAGGAAACCTGGGTCTTAGGTGCCATCACAGGCTGCTCACCCCAGCTATGCGGCTAAGCCCTTGTGGTTTCCTGCAGCCTCCAGCCATCCCATGGTTTCTCTGGGGCAATGCTCTCAGGCCCAGCACAACACAAGGATGGACCCCAGTGCTGCCATCGAGAAGGTCCCTGGGTGTTGGAAAGCAGTCTGTGGCCAGTCCAAATGCAGGCTGCCCACAGGGCCCCTGGATGCCTTCTGCTGGCTCTATGGCTTCCGGATTAATAGTGCTCCACAGTCATCCTGTGCAAATGCAACGCGAGGCTGCTTGCCCCTTTGTGAATAAATGGGGCAGCATGTTTGAGCCAGGCCCAGCAATGCGGGGAGCAATTCCCTGGCAAGCAGAGGGCGGCTGGCTTCCCCTGGCTCTGCAGAGGGAGAGGGCAAAGCATGATCCACCCTCTCTGCGCTGTACAGCTCCCATCTCCGCCAGTCTAATGGTGTTTATTTGTCACCATGAAAAGGAAAACCCAGCCATGTGCAAGCGTGACATCTGCTTGGTGGGCTGCCTCTGCTTGGCACTCACCAGCATGCAGCATGACACTGTTTGCTGGACCACACGCCACTTGCCCTGGGTGCTTTGCAGCAGCGCTGGCCACAGTGCAATAAGGGTCAGGGGTGTGTGTGCCTCCCGCCAGCGGGCTCAGAACTGCTGCAGCCGAGCCTAAAGCAAAGCCTCCGGGTGGCTGCGTAGGGATGTGAGCAGGGACTGGCAAGCTGAGGCCAGTGGGCTCTGCTGGCGCACATCTCCTCCCTGTCCATAGGGGTTAGGAGGAGTTGGGCAGAGTGGGCTGGTAGCTGGCAGGTGTTTGGCTGCATTTCCAAGGGCGTGCTACGAGAATTTGGATGATGCCTCTCTCTTTCTGTGGGGTAGCTCCTACTTGGAAATGCATTTCACAAGGCATTTGAGGATTTCTTAACTATTGTCCTTCTTTGCAGTGCAAATGGATCTGACTCAAATCCCTAAATGCTAACACTTTTTGCGTACTGATTTAGCTCTGGGTGTGACACTAATGTCTCCTCTGTGCAAAATATTGTGGTTACATTAAGCCATAACATAGTCCTGCCTGGGGGCAAGGGGCAAAAGGAATGCGTTCCTGTGCAAGGCAGGAAAGCTCTACCCCAACCATGGGGCAGCATGAGCCCCCAAGATGCAGGGCATCGGTGGGGAGCAGGTCTCCCCTGCCTGAACTGAAGATCCCATGCCTCTCATCTGTATTTGTGTAGTGATGAGGGCTTTCCACTAGAGAGAGACATGAGTACACACAGAAAACCTGTTTGCTATTTGTATCACACAGTCCACCTGGCCAACATGGTGCAAAAGGGAATGGCTGGAGCTGATCATGAAATGAGTTTTTTCCCATGCTAAAAGTTTTACTTATCTTTTCTGACTGACACTTGTCTTCAAGACTTTTGGGTTTTCACAAAGAAAACCCTCTTTTTTTTTTTTTTTTTTCATTCTTGCTTTAAAAAAAACCATTTTGTTTTTAGTTCTTTCAGTAGAGGTCATGATATATTCAAATATTGGACAGTCTTACAAAAAACCCAAGAAATTTGCCAAAAATATTTTTTTTAGAAATATGTTTCTAGCAAAAATTTTCAGCTGGTTGCTGTTTATCTGACAGGGAAGTGGATATTACCCAGGCAAAAATTGGTAATTCTGGTGTACCCTTTTGTCTCTATAGACAAAAACCCGATTCAGTGACCTCTGAAATACGAACATCTTTGGGAGGACCATGGCGACCATTGAACACAACAGGTTTTAAGAGCAGAAGTTAAGAATAACT
The DNA here is from genome assembly GCA_013389945.1 of Fregata magnificens. Classification (NCBI taxonomy): domain Eukaryota; kingdom Metazoa; phylum Chordata; class Aves; order Suliformes; family Fregatidae; genus Fregata; species Fregata magnificens. The sequence goes on from WAAD01011767.1 coordinate 128,149, forward strand.
TTCTTAGTTGAAAATCCCAGGGAAATAGAAATGTGGCCAAGGACAGTGGTGTTACTATTTCTATATTTGTGTGTCATGCCTTAATCCTTGCAGGCAGCCAGACCTGTGCTTTGCACACCAGAGGGAGCCGGTCCTCTCAGCTGTTTCTTACCAGAAGACTGGCACAGCCAGTAGGACCAAACCTTCTTAGTGTGGTGTTGGAGCAGCGCCCATTTGGAGGTAAGAGCACTGTTGAGTGAGATGCCTTTAGCACATGATGTATTGTAATATGTATATAGTGTAGGTTTTCCTTTGGGGTCACTTGCAGCTATGAGTGTGGAGGGTGTGTAGCACCTAACGCTGCGTTGCCTGGGATTTCTGGTGAGCATACAGCTCAGGGTGGCAGGGCTGTGAGTCACACAATTTCTTCTATTTTTGGGTCCTTTTTTTGAATGCTTTCCCCTGTGGTATATGGGTGGTTGAAGGAAACACACACATGCACGCTTCACATCCTGCAAATAGAAAGTCTGCATTTAAAGGCCTCCTATTGCTTTCTTGCAGACCCTGCCAAGCTTCAATCTGCTAGTCTTAATAAACATGCTCTCCTGGCGTGTTGCTCACTGGCAACAGATGGTCCCATGGGGGACAGATGGCCCCAGAGCTGGAAACTTCCAGGGTCTTCTGGTGGGAGATGGGATCCCATCCTTTACCTCAAAGGCCTGTCCTAAAGGCAGTCAGAGCATTCTCCCCTGGTACATTTCTAATCCCATGAAAAATCCCTCTTCATTGCCATCAGGTGTGAGTGGGCAGGTCACCATCATAGCCCAGGCTGAAGCAGGGGGTTCCAACATACAGGCAGTGTCCTCCTTTCTGCTGGACATACATAGAAGAAATCTGAGGAGTGAAGAGGGAAATAGGTAAAACACATAGACTCAAAGACCATGAAATAAGGGTCTTTTTCTTTGGTACCTCCCAAATGGCTTCTTGCCCCCAAATATGCCTCCTGCACTACCCAGGGTAAGACCATCGCAGATCTCCATCATGACTGGAGACTGGGGTGTAAATCCATGGCTTTAAGAGTCTGTTGTGAGTCAATGTGGATCTGAACAAGTCTCTTTTCAATATTCACTCTTCAGTTATAGTCCCAGCTTTGCTTTATCCTATCATCTTGGGGAAGAGAGGTGCAGGATTTAACTGATCCCTTCACCATCAGCAGCCATTCCTGGAAATGAATCACTGCCTCTGAGATCGTTTCCTGGATGCTTTCCATAGAACGTCTGATATCTCAAAGAGGTGTCTTTTCCTTTTCTGTTTATCTGCCCTGGAGCTATTATGATCATAGTAGCATAACACCAGGGGCAGAAAGCCTGGCTGCATCCTGCCCAAGGCACCCCTTCTCCTCCTCTATGCTAGTTTCCTGCAGCCTTTTCTCAAGGCGTATGGCCTAGACCCAACAAGGTTGTTAAGCTCCCAGTTCCTATTTGTTCTCAATTTTCCCTTTGAAAACTAGCCCTTGGCTAGTGTGGTTTTCTCAAAAACCACAGTCCTTTGTTACACCAAGTTTTTGTTTGCTCCAGCATGAAGCCCAGCCTTCCTGTGGGGAGATAATACCACACATAGGGGACTAACTGTTGAGAGGTAATAGAGTTGGGAATTTTTACCTCACAGTCATGTTTTATTGTAGATCACTTTCTCCCTTTGTAATAGCCCTCTGGGCCTCCTAATAAACCCCCCTCTCCACTTGTTTATGGACTCTCATTCTGTTTCAGAAATCTGGTAAACACAGAAGCCTTTAGACAGAAAATGTAGACTAAAAGCTGCTCTAAACCAATGTTTCTTCCCTCTTCTTTGTAAGCCCAGTGCACGTTAAATGAAACTTATATGCTTCTTGAAGCTGCCTGTGTTATTATTGGAACTGATGCACATTCACTCCAACCAATCTATTTTTATTTGAACCACTTATGCTGTATGAAACCAAGCATAATAACTACAGTCAATATAGATATATTTGTTTTTATTTAAACTCCTAAGTGTGCTAAAAGCAATAAATGCTTTTCCCCCTGAAAACCAATATATACGTATAATAGGCAGAAAAATGTATGTATCAGTCAAAGCAGGAGTGACCGGTGGCCCAGGGGGCTGCTCCTGAAATACATTGCGCTGTCACCCATGCAGGCGGCCACGGGGGGCCGGGGGCTGCAGGGGCCTGAGGGCAAGGCAGGGAGCAGGGCTGCGGTGGCTGGCAGCTCCCTGCTGGGACGCCCGGCTCGGCAGGATGGGAAAGGGCAGTGTGGCCTGTCGCTATGGGCTCAGGAGATGGGCCCGCAGCAGCGGCACCTCTGCCCCGCGGCCTGCAGGCCTCTGCCAGCGGTGTGCTCGGCCGCTGAGGAGGCCGTTCCCCAGGGCGTGGTGGGGCTGCAGGGCGCCCCCTGCGGGTGGAGGCCGGCGCTGCCCCATACGGGTTCCAGCCGGTTCCAGCCGGTTCCAGCCAGCTCTGCGGCAGCCCCAGGGCAGGAGGAGGCTAGGCCCTCAGGGGAGGCAGCAGCGGCTCTGAGCCAGCTGGAGGAGATTGTGGCACCTCTGTGAAAGGATATTTTAGGAAGGGCGGCAGGTGCCATGGGAACAAGGAGGCCAGAGCAGGAGGGGAGACCAAAGAAGAGACAAAGACCACACAGGAGCAGGCGGGGAGAGGAGAGCCGCAGCCGAGGCAGCAGGCCGGGCTGGGGCTGGGAGGTACGGCTCTGAAGGGGCTGCTGCTGCTGTTGGAGGACACACAATGCACTGACCCCATTTTCCTGCATTGCCCCTGGGCTCAGGGCAGTCCCGGTCAGGGGGACAGAGTATAATGTCTAGAGGGGGGATTGGGGAGCAGAGAGTGGGGAGGAGAGGTTTGGCAGAGGCAAGGAGTGTTTTCCTTGTGTGTCTGTTTGTTTGTTTCACTACCAGAATCAGTAATTAGAACTTTGTTCATTGACAGTAAATTAAATTGATTGAAAATCCCCCCAAATCAGTAAACTGTTTTTGCCCATGACACCAATATGCCTCTATCACTGGATAGAAATGAACCACTTTGGGAATGGGTTTTTACCCTCAGACATGGGAAACAAACAGGTAACAGGACTCCTCCTTCTGCTCTGATGGGATCTGCTCTTTTGCTTTTGTTTGTCAGGCAGCTTGTCGCTTTTCATCATCAAGACATTAATACGTAGGAGAAAGAGAACTTCAAGAATGATCAAAATGGCCGATCAAGGTTGGAGGGACTACTCAAGGTAAAACCCAAGGTGGTCTGTGTCTGTCTTGGTTGCTTTTGAAATGCAAGGTCACATCTTCTATCCTGACCACACCCCTCATCAATTAATACTTGTGCAAGGTGCAAGCAACTGCTTTTTTGTATCCTTCCTCCACAACCATATAATATGTCAAAGCTAGGAAATGCTATGATCTGATGAGTAACTGTGGCTAGGTATTCTGTGTTCTGCAGCTCCTCCTAGAGCTCACAGAGCATCAGCTGCTTCCCTACACTCACGTGTGTCTTTTCTGTTAGAGTCATCGCCTCTTCTTGTAACACCTTTGTTATGCCTACTCTTCTACAAAGAAGATTCAAAATCTCCAGTTTAGTGGTTCTGTTACCATGCCTGTAGGCATCGTCAGTGCTTTTTACCAGGCCCTCATTAAACACATTGAATTATGAATGGCATGTTTCCAATTGTGTGGCCTTTGTTGGGCTTTTAAATTGTTGTTGTAGCAAGAAAGCTTTTGGGGCATTTCAGTTGGCCAACAGCTGCGGTGTGTCTATATCCCGAATGCCACATGTTTTTGGTTTGTTACATGACTTCTGTGTTACTTGGAACTGCTTTCCTTCTGTCCAGTAGCCTAGTCCAGGCAGGTGTGTATGGATGGTTCACACTAGTTGGTCTGTGGCATCAAGTGATGCACCAACAGTTTTCATTCAATGCAGTTTCTAGCTTTCTTGCATGTACCAATCTTTCTGAGACAGATGTGCATATTCAGCTGCTAGAAGAAAAAAAGCAGTGCTGCTGAGTGAGCCTGCAGATAGCATTCATGAGCTATATTACTGTAAGCACTAAATTTACACTTTGCCTGCTTTACCCGTGTTTTAGAAAACAATATGCAGTGGGCTGTCACTCTCAGTGGTCTGCGTTCCTGGAGTGGGTGGCTTGTGCAACATTCTGGCTTACAGAAAGTTGTTTATTAGCTTTAAAAGGTGAAAGATACTCACATGCATGCTAGACAGGTTGGTGCATAATTAGCGTTCAGCAGTAATGAAAGACCTAGAGAGCATCAACATTAATGTAGGTTTGGTTTGGATGAAGTCTTTTGTTTAGAGAGCAGGTTTGTTTAGATAGCAGTACCTATGCTGGCCTTGTACTTAATCTTTGACCCTTTGTATAGCTGTTAAGTAGTATAAGTGCAAGTATACTTCCTTGTGGTGGACTGTTTTATTCTCTGTCATCAACCACCTCCTTTTGTGTAGTTTGAGGCAAAGCTGTTTTCTGCTAGGACTGATAGCATCATGTGTGAGCACTTGGAGTGTGGAATATGCCACCAGCCATAGTAGGCATCTGGGTATCTGACGTACTATCATGGTGCAGACACTGTTCTCTTCCCTTTCCCTGAAAAGCTGAATTTCTGGTCTGTCACCCACCTTAGCACAGAGTGAGAATATATGTTTAACCTAGTGACTCTGGTGAAGGTTTCCATCCTTACTATGTCCCCACAAGAAATACGGGTAACATGTGCCAAGGTAAGCCTTGGCCTGGCTGTTATTGTAGACTCCATCAGAATGAATGTCTGGTTCAGGAGTCAGCTGATTGAGTGGTGTCTCATCCCGTTTCCAGTGTGTCAAAGCCCTCACAAACCGTAGTGCACTGTGGTAACCTCCTTGTTCATATTAGCAAAGACCAAGGGCTGAACAGATCTTGCTACTTGTTCTGGAGGGTTTCCGTTGCCATGAAGAAAATCAGATGGTCTTTCCCACACTGCTCTTGGTCTACAGAGAAGGTTTCAAGTAGCAGAGGTCAACATACTGTCCATCTTTGGTCCTGGGATCGAAATGCCTCCCCTGCCTCTGCTGTTTGTTGCCAGTCTGTGTGGGAGCCTTTGAGGGCAGTTCTCTGCTGTCCAGGGTGTAGGGCACAGAGCCACCAAAAGCACTGCTGGCCTGTGCTGCTTGGCCCGGGGCAGAGAAGAGCTCTGTGGAGAGCGTGGCTCCAGTTCAGCAGCAGGGCACTGCTGCCCACCTCATAAGCCCTCCCAGCCAGCTGGACTGTGTTGGGTTTGCATGGCAAGGTTTTGGAAGCAGGGGGGTTACAGGGGTGGCTTCTGTGAGAAGGTCCTAGAAGCCTCCCTCACATCTGATAGAGCCAATGCCAGCTGGCTCCAAGAAGGACCTGCCTCTGGCCAAGGCCGAGCCCATCAGCGATGGTGGTAGCACCTCTGGGATAACATAGTTAAGAAGGGGAAACAAAAAAAACCTGGTGCAATTGCAGCTGGAGAGAGGAGTGAGAATATGTGAAAGGAACAACTCTGCAGACACCGAGGTCGGGGAAGAAGGAGGGGGAGGAGGTGCTCCAGGCACCGGAGCAGAGATTCCCTTGCAGCCCGTGGTGAAGACCATGGTGAGGCAGGCTGTCTCCCTGTAGCCCATGGAGGTCCACGGTGGATCAGATATCCACCCGCAGCCTGTGAAGGACCCCATGCTGAAGCAAGTGGATGTCCAAAGGAGGCTGTGACCCCATGGGAAGCCCGCACTGGAGAAGGCTCCTGGCAGGGCCTGTGGACCTGTGGAGAGAGGAGCTCACGTTGGAGCAGGTTTGCTGGCAGGACTTGTGACCCCACGGGGGACCCACGCTGGAGCAGTCTATTCCTGAAGGACTGTACTCCATGGAAAGGACCCAAGTTGGAGCAGTTTGTGAAGAACTGTAGCCTGTGGGAGGGATCCACATTGGAGAAGTTCATGGAGGACTGTCTCCCGTGGGAGGGACCCCACGCTGGAGCAGGGGAAGAGTGTGAGGCGTCCTCCCCCTGAGGAGGAAGGAGTGGCAGAGACAACATGTGATGAACTGACCGCAACCCCCATTCCCCGTCCCCCTGTGCCACTGGAGGCGAGGAGGTAGAGAAAATCGGGAGTGAAGTTAAGCCTGGGAAGAAGGGAGGGGTGGGTGGAAGGTGTTTTAAGATTTAGTTTTTATTTCTCATTATCCTACTCTGATTTGATCATTAATAAATTAAGCTAATTTCCCCAAGTCGAGTCTGTTTTGCCTGTGACGGTAACTGCTGAGTGATCTCTCCCTGTCCTTATCTCGACCCATGAGCCTTTTGTTATATTTTCTCTCCCCTGTCCAGCTGAGGAGGGGGAGTGATAGAGGGGCTTTGGTGGGCACCTGGCATCTAGCTGGAGTCAACACACCACATGGACATAGAAACCTGTGCTCAGTGCCAGTGGGGACACAGAGTTTTCTGGCTGTGCAAGGTGCTGTGGTATAGGGATGCCTTAGTCTCTCTCTGCCTCAGGTGTCTCAGCTTTACAATGAACTAGATACTAAAGTAAATGGTATAATATAGATGGATAATATGACAATAACAACAACCGACAGGGGATGTTTGGAGGCTAAATTCATGTCTGGAAAATGTGCTGTAAGGACCTAAAGATGGAAGAGCATTATTGCTATTATTGATATTGCAGTAACATCTCAGAGGTCTCATTTTTGGGACCTGAGTGCCACTGTGCTAAGCTCTCTGTATGCACATAAGAGAAAGATAGTCCCTGCCCCAAACATTTTTCAAAAGAACAATATGACAGTTCCCAGCATGTGGCTATTAACCAGAAAATGGGGTAGAGGACAAGGTAAAAGTGAGATGATAAAATTTGGCATAATAATCTGCAGTCGTGACACACCCACTCCCTTGCCATTGCCATGTGTTAAAATCCTGCAGTGGTTCATAATATTACTGGGTAACTAGCTCCCTCTTCCAGATCTGATGTTCTTCTCCCCTTCTGCCTTTCCTGAAAGGAAAGGGTTATACCCAGCATGCCACTGGACCTATGCTGAACCCCCAGGAAGATCGGGAGGAACTCAGACCATTAGTATTGATCCACAGAGCTGATTGATCCAGGCAGGCTTCAGAACCCAGTACCTCCCAGTTAATCCATTTAGCATTGTGTTTGCATGTTTGCTGAGGTATTCAAATGGGCTTTATGAAAAGGACGATTTCTCCGTAATGAACAGAAACAAAAAAGATAAAAAGGCAGAGATAAGCAAACAGACAGGATTTCAATCCTAACCTGCATTTAAACTGAGTGGCTGTCAGTACTAATAACATAAAACCAGCAGTGAAATGTGGCTGACACATGCCAGGTAGAGAATGCTCAGAGACATCTGAAAATCGCATCAGAAATTGCTACAGCAGACGTAATCAGCATGTCTGGAATTGTCTTAATTCATTGGTTTTATATTGTCTTAAGAAGCTGGCAGGGATCCTCGGCACATAGCTTGTGCAGGCACAACTTTGCCCTTTTCCAGTCCTCTTACCCCTTCTTGGTACTCTGTAAATGGAGGTAGGGGGTGATACTAACGCAAGGTGTCCCTGCCCATGGCTATAAGTGTGAGGCACTTTCTCAGTGTATTCAGGATTCAGGACTTGTTGAAATCTCAGATCTTACATGTCAATCCTGCACACTAGAAGATTTTGGTCTTGATCTGACTAAACATGATGTGATGCAGGTCAGGGGACAGAGGCATTGTCAGAGCAGCATGGAGGCCTGTGGCTGAGCTGGCTGGCAGCGATGTAGTCTGGGAGAGCAGAGCTGTATGGGGAGACACAGCAGAGAGGCAAGTGAAAACTGAGGGTGGTTGAAGTGACTGTGGGTTAGCAGTGCCTTTGTAGGACCATGCCCAAATGTAGATACAGCACAGTGAGGAGTGGAAAACTGAGAGGTAGTGGGGCAGATCTGAGAAATCAGTTACAAAGGAAATGCAGGAGCCCAAACTGCAGTTTAGTATATCCACAAGTGCACATTTAGCAGGCAGTGGTTGATGACAACATAGGGATTTGGGGGCTCCACAGTAAATTTCCAGAACCATTTGCACAGTAGATTAGTGTGTGACCCAGGAAATCAATAGCCAAAAAGTGTGTTTTATGCTGAAGCTGGCAAACAGGTACAAAATCATAGTAAATGGATGCAGAATGACTACACTCTCATGTCTGTATAAATACACCTGGTGGAATTGTGGGAGGGCTACAGTGCACGTAGCTACGTTTTTCTGATGGGACTTTGGCAATGGAGGGGGAGCCTCTGCTGGAATATTTGGCAGGATTTGAAGTAGTGGTGGTACCTTTGTGGTGGTACCTTGTGAGCTCAGGGTGCAGAGCAGGCTGCTTCCACTGTCAGTCAGGGTGCTGGCCCTATACAGGGAGGGTATCAGCTATTATATATCAGGTGTTATCAGCTGTAAGGAGACATACCTTGATTTAATGAATGCATCCATGGAACTATGGGGCCAATATGATTCCTAAAATACAAACACTACAGGGAAATCTATTAACAGTGACTAAAATAAAAGCCGAGCTGGGAGTGAATCACAGACCCAGCTGTCAGAGAGCACTGGTTCCTGGCTGCTAAGCCATGAGCACAGTACACAGCGCTCAAGTGAATGAGCATTGCTAACCCAGAGGCTCCTGACTAGTTCTGGAGAACATCTGCTATTTCCAGTCACGTTTACTAACTCAGTGTCAGTGTTGGCACTGCTGACACAACCTCCAGAGCTGGTAAAGAAAAGAGGAGGCAGCACTGCAACACCAAGAGAAGCAAGGTGGGTAAATAGCACAGGTTGGAGGAGAAGGGAGAAGAAGACAGCTGTGACAATAGCTGAAGCAGAATAAAAGGGCTGAGGAGGTCAACCCAACAGATGCAGAGCATTGCTTAATTTCTTAATGAAGCTCAGCTGCAGAAATGCTGTTCTTGAGCAAACAGGGACTGCTGCTGTAGTGTGGATTCACAGGCTAGGAGGACTGGTGAGAGCAGTGGGCAAAACCAGATTTGCTATGAAATATCTGGGTGGAGCTGAAGACAAGCCCTGGGTGAGCAAGGCCAGAAAGAAAGAGGCTGGAATAAGGAAAAGAAAAGAAAATGGGATATTGGCAAGAGCCTACATACCATCTTTCCAGGTAATTTCTAGACCTGTGTTATCCATGGCCACACTGGCATTGCAATATCAAGTGAACTGCTGATCTTGCTTCCCTGGGGAACAGCCAGAGTTGGAATAACTCAGCAGCCCTGTGCTGGTGGGTTTGTTTTCATTTCAAACAATAATGATAATATTTCCCTCCTCCTGCTGCCCTTTTTTTCTCAAGTGTTTAGAGTCAGTATTTCTGCTATAACTAGGTCAGGGAACCTAAGTAGGTCACGGTGACTCTCTACATGTGGCAGATCTAGAAGCAAAGCTAGGGAGGGAAGACCTGACTACGTGTAAACAAAAGGTGGCAAGCTGGGCCTAGTGGGAGGGATGATCCCAGAGTGAAGTGGGAAGAGCCTGAGAAACTCCTGCATGGGAACTGAGGAGTGAAAGTGAGGTGTGGGGCAGAGAACAGGGGCTGAGGGAGCAAGAAGATTGGGGAATGGAGTACAGCTGAGGGGAGGAGGAGGGCAGAGAATGGGATTACAGCTGCAGGCGTGAGGAGAGCAGGGAAAGGTGTTAGGGCTAAAGGCTTAGAAAGAGTGGGGTTAAAGCTGAGGAGAGGGAGAGCAGAGAGATGTGTAGGTGAGAGCAGCTGGGAGTGGACTTGCATGGAGGGCAGAAGGTGGGGAGAAGGCTGAGATGGTGAAGTGCATCTGAGAGGGAAAGCGTGTGATGGGGACAGCAGGGATGATGTTTAACCAGAGAGTGAAAAGTGGGAGATCAGGGAGAGAGGAAGGTGGTATTCAAGTAGTGTGAAGCCGCCAATCTCAGCAAGGCCGTAGTGAAGCCATCATTGTGTGCCTTCCCTCCTCTCTGGGAGGGGTGGGCAATTTGAAGGCAAAATTACAAAAGAAAAGGGGGCTGTGCTTGTGCTTCTCAGTTGTACCTCATTTTGCAGGGGCATTGCTCACTTTGGTTTCAAAGCTCTGACTCTCATCCAAAGTTTGGTGTTCTTCCACTGGAGTCATCAAAATATGTTTCCCTCAAAAGCAACGAATAATGAAGCTGCAGCAACAGGAAGAGCTGTTTACACCAAAGGGAGAAACCTCCAGGAATTGAAAGTTAATCATTTTTATGTGCCTAATTTTGGGTCTTTGTCACACAATGCCTTGAACACTTGGGGTTGGCAGGTTGAAAATGACGTATGCTCCCCATGCTACCCTGCGGGACCACTCAAACTAATGTTCCATGGAAATGTGGAGACTTCATCTCCCCATCTGCAGCGTCTCCCTCCTTTTATCACGGTGCAAGTGTGTTCATGGGTGCAAAATCAGTGCATCCACACAGGCCGTATCCGCTGTGCAGGGGCATTCTGGATCTGTTTCATGTGCTTGGGAACACTTCTTTCTGAACTGAGCAGGACACTGCCTTGTGTTATATCTGGTGGTGTCTCAGGCAGCATATGCCTGCATTCAGCTTGGCTCCCACAGCTCCTCTCTTGATAATGTTTATGCTGTCCCAGTATGGTATGCATACTGTTGCTCAGAGGACAGTTAGAGTAGCAGCCTGCAGGAAGGGATGTCCAATTTTATTATTATTGTCAGTCACAGCTGTAAGATCCACTGGGGTAGTGTCTGAAGTGGGACAACCAGAGTTGTCATTTGTGGCTTGTGCACAGAGATCTGCTGCACTTGAGCCCTTACCAACAGTCCTTACTCCCATAGTTGCCCCACCAATACTGAAAGTATTTTTCTTCTTCCATGGAGGTTATTAGTCCTGACCTAGCTGCTGATCATGTCTTACTGGGTTTAGCTTTTTCTATTTGTTTTGGAGAGCTGTTATGTGAAGTCCTATAGAAATTTGCCCCTTAGGGCTAAGAGCAGTGAACTTGGAGGAGAAGGAAGAAGGACAAAAAGGAAATATTTGTTAAGGAGGGAGCATGTTCCCTCATGATACTGGTGAGCCTTTCTTCCCTTTTTCATTAGCAGAAATGTTGCTGTGAAGGGGCTATGCAGCTTTGATTCTAGCAGCAAAATCGAGTGATCACCTTTGGGCCATTGGCAGTTCTTGTCTTAAATTCTATAAAGTTATCTGTGTATAGGCACTGTAAACAGATGTAATCGGTTGGAGTCCATGTGCAGTGGTTACATAGACCTGATAGGGATGCAGTGCTGTACTGCTGAGACGTTAATAAAAATGTCTGAGATTATCCCCATGTACCATGTACATCCTCCAAGAACATGGCAAGAAAATCTTTAGGGAATATTGGTTTTGTTTATGTTCTTTTTAACCAAAATCTCTATGTGAATGCAGGAGCAAGGTGGGGCAGCAGCATGTACTCTTCACTGGCAGTAAAGCAGAGTTTTGTCTCTGAACACTCTACAATATTCAGACAAGAATAGAGGGTGAATTCAGGTTCTTATACAGAACAGTTGGATGTCTCATCTGGGGATGCTCCTTAGGATGAATTAAGCCTTTGGGATGATCCTAACTTGGTTGTATTTCCAAAACTGTAATTTGATGACACCCTCTAGTGACCGGGTTAAGAGTATTAAGCAACAGTTTAAAAGAAGTCCAGGAACAAAAAAAAGTTGTTTTTTTCAATTATTTCAGAGCAATAAATGCATTGTTTCAGGGTGAAAAATTTCCTCAATACTTTAATTTACTAGGAAAATTGAACTACAGTTGTTAAAATCCCCTTTGGGCTATAATTTATAGTCATTTGATCTTTTTCTTTACTCTAGATACTTCTCCTGACCATGAATGCTTATATTGTTTTAAAAAACCAAAACAAACACGCACTTATTTTGATGGTGGAGTGTGTCTGGAACAAAAATATTATAGTTAGAATTTTTTTCCAGATATTTTGTCTGATGAAACACCATGAAATTATGTGGAAACTGGGATGTAATATGAAAAGCTGAGCTGTTCAGGGGAAGCTGGGAATTAATACCACAACTTTGTGATTTGAGTTTTTTTGAATGCAAACACAAATTTTGTATAATCAGTAGAAATTTGCCAGAAGTGTGATGACAGCATTTGATTTATTGTTATTACCCCAACTATTATTATTATTGTCAGAGTTAAGCTTTACCCATCTGCTTTCTTCTGTGCGCACATCAAGAACAAGGGCCACTCTGGGACTTCACAGCAGAGTTCAGGCAGCAGCAAAGCAGTGTAGCTACATGCATTAGACATGAGGAAAAGTCACTGCTGAGACAAGGCAGACACCTGGGATTAGTGATGGGCAGGGCCACTAAAATCCATCATGGTACTGATACCTCTCAAAAAGCAGCACCAACAATCAAGGAATTACAGAACACTTGTGTTTTGCCTGGTTGTTGTGAAATCAAAGATGGGGCTGGAACCCAGCTGGTGCAGGTCTTCACCTGTATGAGTTTATTCCTTCCTCTCCCAGCTCTCCACCATTTCTTTTACCTGCTCCCCTCTTGGTGCCTTCAAAAGCACCTCCCCCTTGCCCAGTGCCACTTTCATAGCAGCTCAGCCCTGTGCTGCTTCCTGGCCATCTTCCTGACACCCTGTTGCTTTCCTAAGGAGACTTCATGGGTTACAGTGCCCCTACATTTCCCCTCCAGTTCTATGGAGACAGTGGGAATGTGTGTTGTGTCACTCCTAGCTTCAAAAAGCACAAGAAGGAGGACCCACATAACTACCGGCTAAGATGATAGTTTCCTTTGAAAGCCTTAGGGTAGAAAGCTTTTTAGGGAGACATATGAAGGAAACATGTTACATGCATGGAAGGGCATCAATCCAATCAGATGGATCAGCGGGCAGCATCTGCAAATCAAAGAAGGAACGTTGAAAGAGGGTGCTTAGCAGGAGTTTGCATAGCAAGCAAGACAGGAAGGTGCAGATACATAGTTACTAAACTGTAACCCTGACACAATCTGTAGCACTACTAAAATCTTCAATCTGTTAATAAGCCTTATGTTAAATTGGAAAGATAACTCCATGGTTGCATTTTGTGACTTCCTCACACTAAATACAGTGTTGATGTCAGATCTTCCCCTGGACTAGCAGTATGTCCAACAGAAGAAGCCTACAAGGGCATCTTTGCCTTATACAAGATGTTGAAAAGGCATTTCATAGCTCTTCAGGTAGACTCTGTGTTGCTTTCCTGTTTCCTTGATCTCTGATATTTACCTGATTCTTTGAAATGTATCCAATTCTTTCTACAGATAAACTGCACACAAGAAGTTCAGTTCATCTCCTGTAACACACGCATTCCTACAGAGTGCCTTATGATATGCTGGGAGTCTGATCTCCACTGTGCCAGCAGGGCAGAAAGATTTTGTGTTCTGGGCCTTGACCTGCAGCTCTGGAGATCTGCATTTAATTTTCAGCTCTGCCACATACTTCCCAAGTGACCTTGTGCAAGTCATTTATTCTCTCAGCATTTAATTATCACCCTTTTGCAGATGAGAAGTTGACACTTCTCTGCCTTCCAGAGAGTAATGTGAGGATAAATTCATCAGCCTTCATGTTCTGCTGTGAACAATGGGAGCTCACTGAGGCAAAGCAAAGTCCAACAGGGGAGATGAGGCAACGTAGGGAAACAAAGCAAGGATGAAGCGCATCTTAGCTAGTTAGAGAGCTATCCTGTATGAACAGTGTATGATGTCTTGCAGGATTTTACATCAATCATCTGAGCGTGCAGTGCTATGACTTTATTATCTTATCTTTCCGTATAGTACAGTGACAAAACTGGAGGGTAGGGGGGATCATGAGGTTCCTTGCTCTCTTTTTAGTAAGCAGTCATCAGATGGCTCATTTGCTTATCTATGTAGCTAGTCTGAGTCAAGCATGGAAGATGGTCATTTACTGAGATAATGGAATATGGGTTGTATTGCAAATAGGAAAAAAAGGTGCAAAGCAGAAAAGTGCTCTCTTGGAGAGAGAATGTTCCATGTCAGTCTGTGTTGTCATTGTGCTTTATTGTCCTAGAACAGCTGAGCATTTTTACTCTCACTGCCAAAGGACTTCAGCTGTGTGGGACATCTCCAGTGTTTCTGAGGGAGATGGCTTTCATTTCTACAGGTGACAGCAGTGGGTCTGGATCACATGAACAGGCAGTGGGTCTGGATCACATGAACAGGCATCTTGATCTGGGGGTAAAGTTATTAAAATGTAGGTGCAATTCAGAGGAGCAGGACTTACTGCTGAGGTGTTGGAGTCAGCTGCTTATGTATCTCCTGAATCACTGTGGTTAGTCACTAGCAGTATCTGTCTTCCAGTCACTAAATGCATACCACAGACACTTAACAGTCCAGATAGTGCCTCCTTTGACTGGTTTCAGTTGGAGACTTCCAAGACCCACAGAGGACTAGCTGCCCCTTCTTCCTTCATAGCTGTTCCTGCAAGTAAGAAATTCAAACATGTTGATCAGTCTTTTGCAGCTGTTGCTTTGCCTATGTTCAGAAGGGTGGATTTCAAGTGCCTTTTTCATCTTGCTCCTTCAAGAGCAGGTGAGCATCCTTCTGTGTAGCTAGTGCATGAGCTCAAGCTTGGAGTAATTTGGGATGCCAAGTTACATATGGCAGTTGGCTTCTTTTCAGGTATGGATGAAGGTAATTACTTGCCCCCAGTATAGCAAAATCAGACAGCTCTGGTCTAATTTTTGTTTTGCTGCCCACAGCTTTTATTAAAGCTAAATGGAGCTGCAGGTTTTCAGCACTTTGGAATGTCACATTAGAAGACAGACCTCTCTTCTGTTAATGGAGGTTACTGACTGTGTAGATGGAAAACATTTATAAGAACTAGGCTTCATTATTTTTATTATTTTTTCAGGTAGTGAAAAGCTACCTTTCTCACTTGCTGCTTAATACTAGAGTTAAAAAAAAAGCCTTCATAATTGATTTAACTTCAGAATGAAGTTCTCTTGCTTTGCAGCTTCCAGGAAATATAGGTAGTCTGTTTGGATGTGTGCATTTTAGGATCTTTTGGAAGCCTTCTGATTGCAAGTGTCAGGATTTTATAAGATGATATTGTATCTTGGCTAGCAGGGTCCAGGATGTCAAGTGAAAAAGCAGACTGAGACTTTGGGGCCCAGGTTTTTTGCATATTCACATGGCTAACTGTAATCTATTTTAGTTTGAATAAGGTACCTGCATATCCTTAAGATTTGAGATCTAGCTGGGGGAAGCAAGTTTGTTCTTTATTATGCTCTCCCCCACTGCCCCAGTGGCATTTTAACATCTCACGGATTAAGGCTTCTCTGTTCCTGGATTCCTGATCTGAGCAGACCCTAATCACCAATTGCCTTCTCAGCATTTCTAAGGTTAGGATGAATTCCAGGAAAATCAAGCAGCCTGTGAGAAGTAGATGCTGTCTTTGCTCCGTCTTCATCCTGGCTTCTCTGGAGTAATGTTGGAGGGGTATAAAACATGTTTCCTGTTAACAGAAAATGTGCTGTAAAGAAGGAAGCCTAAGTAAATATACAATAAAGAGATGTATAAAAGTGTCTGTGAGAGATAATTCATGGCTCTGTTAGTATCGCAAGGAGATTTTTGTCTTGGGTTTCTATAGGCCCTTGCTGTAGTTCAGGGAATGACTGTGATGCCAAACCTTACCTTTAAACCCCATGCCGAAAACAAACAGCCAGCATGTTCTCAGCCTATTCAGCATCTCTGTTAAATAAGGGAGTATATAGAGGTGTGCTGTGGATATTAGAGGTTTGGCACACTCGTGGTATTGCTGTCAGCAGGAAAGGGTATTTATAAACTGTGCTATGGAGCAAATATGGCATTGCTGCTAATAGTGAAACAGCCCTAGCAAAATGCCTTTGGAACTTCTGTGAGGTATGAAAATGCAGCAAGACCTTTCACCAAAAGATTTCAGAGTGGGGGATGAACAAAACCTTCCTCTTCCTGCAGTGCGAGTCAGGTCATATGGGTGGGTACAGCTGATACTCAGGCACACGTAACAAAACTTGGCAACAGGAAGTGAAGTCACAAGCTTAGCAGAAACTTCAAGGGCACGCTTAGGAGACAGAATGTAATTACTCAATTTGGATTTTAGCCATGACACTGAGTTAACCCTCAGAGCAAGTATGATTTTATTTATCTTTCTTCCCCATCCTGAGAGTTCCTAAGATTAGAGGTAGGCACTGAGGACCTTGTATTTAATTTTCCTGATAAGCTTTTTCGATGACCTGTGTTCTTGTAATACCTGAGCCTTACAAACATGAATGAATTTAGTCTAATATCACCTATGTGAGGCTGGGAAGTACTTTCCCAGCTGCCTTTTTGTGCCTAGAAGTGGTCCCTGAGAAAAGTACAAGATTGGGGAGGTTTGGTTTGTTCCTTGCAGTGGGGATTAGAGTTGTAGTTGCTGTCCTTTTCCACAAGGAAAGGGCATAAATATCCAGATTAGGAAACAATTGGTAATTTAATGAGCCTCAAAAGACTTGGTGGGAAACAGGGCATTTCCCATCACTGCTGTCCTTGCTCATGGTGAGTGCAGAAATTGGGCAGAATGAGGGGCCAATCACTGGATATTTCATGAACAAAAGATCAAGTTTGTTCTTGTATAAGGGTATTATATGTTAGGCAGCTGGCCTGTCCCCTCGTCCTCCTGGCTGACAGCAGGATTCTCTGATCAGGTGGGTTTTCCTGTTATGTGAGCCCTACCTGTGGAATGCACATGGAAAGCCTGTGCTTCCTTTCACCCAAGTGCTGCTTTTTGATGAAAGAGATGAGATACATTCCCCCCCCCCCATTTTTCAGACTATTCCCTGCACAACAGCTGCACAGCTTCTCTGAGGCCTGCTACTGCCCCAAGCCCCTGTGATCATAGAAATAACTAGATAGGTGGTGATGCAGAACAAAAAGAAAAGGCAGATAAGCTGGAGACACAGAGATCCCTCTCTGTTTCCCCCCCCCCCAAGTAATTTTTTTTTTTTTTAAATTTTGCAATCCAGAGTACACAGTTATTCCTCTTGCCTTTCCCTGTCATAGGAATGGACAATGAGTAAGGCTTTAAGTAAGGCCACACTTCAGGGTGCGTAAAGGTATGTTCAAAGTGCTCCACAGCAGACTTCCATACTCCGAAAGATTTAGACCCATGCAGGCACAGAACTCTCCGTGACTTAAGTGGAAGGAAAGATGGCCATACCTTGAAGTCTGGCGAGATCACAGATCAGTTATGACCTGAGCCGCCTCTCTCATCGGGGAGTGATCAGGCCAGTGAGCGAGGGCAGGCTGGGGTATGCTATCGAGCAACAGAATCTAGACTCGCAGCTCAGGTTTGCCTGTTGAAATAATCCAACGAGACACTGCAGAGTTATTTGCAGTATCTCTGCGATGCAGCCCAGCCAGCATATAATGTGGAATAAATTCCAGTTACAGAAAGGGTACTGGTGAGAGCCTGGCCGTTAAGGGGGAGCCACGGAAAATGCCATGAAGAAGCAACCCGCAGAGCGGCGAGGGGGGCGGCGGGAAGCCCGTTGGGATTCAGCACCATGGAGAGGGGCACTGACCGCCTGGCGGGACGCAGCGCTCCGTTCAGCCTTACACCGCACCGCGGAATAACGTGCAGGTTATTTTAAGTCGCTCGATGCTTTTATAAACTCTTTGTATGCCAAGTGCTTTGCCAAACACCCACCTGTTTGAAGAGAATTGGAAAAAAATTCGAAGCTCTTTACAAGAGCACTCAGCAAAATGGCAGGTTTAACAGTCAGTACTTGGGCAGCACTTTTCATGCAAGGGTCTCCAAGCACTTTATGAATATTAATGAAGCCAGCTGCAAACCCAATCATCCATTTATAATCTACGTAGGTTTCATTATCCTTTTGTAGTTGGGGAAACTGAGGCAGATAAGGATAATGTGGTTTGCCTCAGCCTGTTCAGTCAGCTGGTATTGGACCCAGGAAATAAAGACCATGACCTTTATGCTCTCACTAATACAAAGCGATAAAGCTCCTATAGCTCTACCCATTTTGGTTTTAAGAGATGTATTTCCTTCTCTAAACTACCATTCACTTAACTAATCTAGGTTGGCAAGCTTATGGCAAAGGACTTTCCAGTTAGCCTAATTATAGCAATTCTCACCTACTGCCCTTCTGTATCCTGAGGATTGCTGCTGTTTTCAAAAAGCTAAGAGAGTCACTAGCCTTATTTCAAATGCACATCAGTACATGTGTGGTGCTGGGTTTGTTATTCTTATTCTTGAAAATGTTCATTTGCAGCAGCAACTTGCCCACTTAATGCTTAGAAATATATAAATATGTGTGCTATTTTGGACTCAATTGTCAGGCATGTCCCATGCTGTTTTGTTGTTCCCCTGGACAGGTGGAGACAGAGCAGTTAAGCACTGACGGCTTCTGTCTGGTGAGCTGGCTCTTGATTGACTGATTAGCTTCTTTGTATGGTAGGCGCTTCTCTCGGTTCCATCATTAAAGATGCATCATGACCCCTTGCAAGAGCTTTTTTTTTTCTGAGACAGAGGGAGAGAGAAGGAGTAATTTTGAATGTTTTACTGTAGGGAAACTTTTGTTTATATGGGAGGTCTTTAGAGATGGAGTGTAGCCAGCTTTCTGGCTCCAAAACTGCCAAAGAGCCCACAACATGTAAAACTGGTCCATGTATCTGTAAGTAACTTCTTTGGGGGACGGGGGGAACCAAACCAAACAAAAACCCTAAAAAAATTGACAGTCCGGGTAGTAACTCATATGTCTCTGCAAAATATTTTTCATGTATAACGTTCCATTAATTTTTGTTTGTCAGAGCTATCTTTAGTATTAAATAGTTAATCTTTGTAAAATGCATGGGAAGGGGTTAGAGAGGTGCTCTTCATTTTACAGCTGGATAAGATGAGGTATGGAGAAGGAGACTGGCTTATAGACATGGTTGCAGGTGTCTGGACTGTAAAGTTCCAGCTCTCAGTCATTTCAGCTTGACACCAAACCAACCTTTCCTTCCAGAGGTAGGAGACAAGACCCAGGAGATGACCCCAATTCTCTGTCAGTGCTGGTATCTGATGTAGCTTCTTCCCATTTTGCTGTTGATAATGCTATGAAAGTCCCTTATCTAATACATTGTCTGCCTGGAGAAGTGATACTGGTGTGTATAAGTGTGAACTTACATTAATATGCTAGTATAACTTCATTGTTTTGTTATAAGATAACTTTACACAGGTCAGCTTGCATCACTTTGGAAGGAGCTTAAGCTAAGGAAAACAAAAAAGCAGCTCCTATTCTGCAGCAAGCATCTACACAGGCAATTATAACACTTGCTTGTTTAACAAGGTTTCTGATGTTACACTGATAAGCTCAGTAAAACTCTGTTTCAGAGAAAACAGAATAATTTACTTGTGATGCAGCACTTTCTATATCATCCTTGCAGATATTGTGATGAACTCAGAGATGACATGGCCACTTCTGCAGTGGTGATCAGTAGTGCCACAAGTAGGTTGAGCTATAGTCCTAGGATTGTGCCTGGCAAAAAGGGACAAGATAATCAATGTCTTCTGTCTGCAGGTCAGTATCTTAAGTCAGCTGTGGTTTGTAGCTGGATGGGGGAAGGATGGAGTCTTCTGTTGTTATGAATTTCCCTGTGCATGGGGTGATCATAAGCATGCTTTATATGATCACTGTGACTCCTTGCGTAGAGTTGAGCACAGTATGTTCGAGACACTGCAGTTCAGCTGTGACTGACACTTGCCTAGCCATGTCCAGGTTGTAATAGTCCCCTTGACTTAACCCCTGGGGCCTCTTGCTGAGACAGTGACAGGCCAGGCAAAACTTCATTAATTAGAACCTGTTGGAAACATTCTCTTTTATTAGGATGGTAATATGAAACGTAGCAACTGCAGACCTGGTGGGTCTTCTGACTCTATTTCTGCCCTTCAGTTGAAGGATCAGTTCCTACGTGAGGATTCTGACTTCGGTTTACAAGAGGCCAATGCTGAGAGGCACCACCTCATCATTTAACCAGGTGCACCCATTGTTTTATTGCAGTTCACATACTGATCCTAGATCTGAAGAGTAGAAAGTTTCAGTGCCTCGAATGCTAAGTATAGGCATCCAAACAGCATTTTGCCTAGGAGGAATCTGCTTGTACAGAAATTTAATGGTCACACTGTATTAAGCCTGCATAAGGATTCACATATCTTTCTGTGTGGTGGGAATCAGGTCTATGCAGGCATTTAGACATCAACATATGGAGCTTTGTTGGGTTCTAGATGTGGTCTAAATCTAAGAGATCTGTAGGTCTGTGAATTTGTGTCTTAAAATCGCAGAAGAAATCCCGTCACTTCAGAGATCTGCAGAGCTCTCCATTGATAGCTAGACATAGCATAGATCCATCCTGGGATGTAGCGTGATGTCTGGTTTAGCAGAAGTGTGGAGAGCTGAGAGAAAGCAATAATTCAACGGAGCTTAACATTGGCTCCTTTTTAATTATAAGCCATGTTGGTTGGCTTCTAAGAATGTTTTATTAAGTCATCTTCAGTCAGGGGAATATTGATGGCAATGGACTGTTACGGAGCTGTATTTGTGGTGGTGTGAGAGGTGCGCTGTGGGAGGGCTGTGAAGGCTACTCTATTTTTGGGATATAAAATTGCAGTGCAAGGAGGAATGGATGGCACCTTGCTGTGAAATAATATAATTCATACCCACTTCTTTACAGTATTGCCCTTTGAATAGGCAGTGACATGGCAGCCTTATCTAAAGGCAGCTGCCCAACCTTTGCTCATCCGTGTTCAGTGCAGAGTTTCAGCTCTGTTAGGAATCGTTTGCATGCAGCAGGTCTCATTCTCTCTGAGTTGCATTGGTGCCGTGCCAGTCAGCTTGGGGAGGAAAGGCAAACCTGCTAACTGGAGATTTTGCTTGTTTACTGTGCATTTGTATCTTCCCTTCAATCTTTTTTCTTTTTTCCTTTTTTTTTTAATTTAAATATTTGATGTCAGTTAATTTATTTTTATGACAAATGATTTCTTTTCATTCCAGAAACAGAAAGCAATAGAGTTGCCAGCATCATGGGGGCATCTGTTCTCTACTTTTAATTAGTCCTTTTCCCCCCACTCACTTCTAGCCCATATACAGAGATGCATGACCTTTTTTTTTCTTTAAAAAAAAAAAACAAACCAAAACAAAACCAAAAAAACCCAAAAAACCCCAAAACACAAACAAACAGAAACAAACAACCAAACAACCCTACCTGTGTCATCTGTTACAATGTACCTATCTGGGTGTTATGCCAAAGACAGACCATCTATGAGGTCTTAAGCACTGCTAAAGGAGAAATAAAAGCCTTTGCATGCCGTTGATTCCCAAGGGTCAAAGTCTGTCTTCAGTGAGGTGTGCCCTCTGGGAAGACTGTTGCTTTTTCTGTAAAGTGCCAAATACCATCATTCAGATTAATCACGAATCTGTTACCTTTGTTGCTGTATTACACCTCCAACCCTTTGTTTTCTGTCATGAAATGCCATGTCCCCTCCCCCTATGCTTTTTTTTTTCTTATTATTAAGAAGACCTGATGTTGCGCCACCTTTCACCCTTCATGCCTTCACACAGGGTCATGTCTCAGACACTTCAAAGGGATCTAGGAGTACTCAGTACGTTCTAGGATTGACTGAGTCATTTTTTTATTCTGGATGTAATGGATTGTGTCTATCCTGGATGCCTTTATGCTTACTACTGTAAGTTCAGGGCTGTCTTGGTTGATAGAATGGAGGAAGGAATCCACTGGGACCTGCAGTCACAGCCAGTTTTTGATAGGAGCCTTACACTGATTATAAGGAAAGGAAGAATGAAAAACCTACAGCAGGAAAAGGAAGCATGAAAGTTGGGCCATTAAACCATAACAGGGTATCATGAGTTTAATTTGAGCAGGGAAGTATATAGATGTAATGGCCCTCAATTCATGCCAATGGTGAAATTTATGAGGCTCTGGAAGGGCATCAGAAGGGGGAGGAAGTGAGTGTTGTATTGCATGGGAGAATTTTAAGTGAGGAGGCAATGGCACCAACAAATAGATCATGGGGAATGATCCTGTTCTGATTGTGAGGGGAATGGATGAACTATCACCTTAGCTGATCTTTCTCACCTGTAACTCTCATGTGGATATGACACTTTGAAGTGCTGAGAATATCCATCAATATCTATTGAAGTCTGTGATAACTAAAGGCATGGATCATTCTGCAGCTAGTGGTATTGCTTCTGTAGGTTTGAAGCATCCGTCGCTGTTCTCTTCTCAGACACAGCTCACTTTTCTGCATGTTTCAGCACTCCACATGTTTTGCTTGCCTCACTCTCTGCTTCACAGCTGCTGCATTAAATCCATCCGTGGACACTTAAAAGATGCTATGGAAATGTATTGCTTGCCTTCAGCAATAGCGGCGGTTGGTCAGTTGCGTTGCTCCCCTAGCCCATCAGCCCCAGCACTGTGGTGCTTGTGTTTGCTGGACTGTTCCTTCTGAGTGTACGGAGGTGAACACATGTTCCGTATTAATCTTCATTTCAATGAAGTTGTTTTAGTTCATGCTTTATTGCAGCGCTTTGTAATAATGCATCTGTAATGGCAGCCCTTGGGGCAGCAGTTGCATGTGGCAGGCTGAGTGCCTGAACTGCTCCTGAGAATGACTCCAATCATACAGAATGAGGCACTCCCTGGTGCACCATCTGAATTTATAATACCAATTTATATGGTGCCCTAAAGCAAGCTTTGTATTTGCTCTGGGACACAGGGGCCAGGCTATAGAAGGGGAACTGCTCTCAATTTTTTTGCTGTCCCTTTTTCAAATATATGCATTTGTCTAGCTTTCCAACTTGCCTGTCTTAAAGCCTAGACTGAGCCCAGGAAATGCAAGAATATGCCTTGATACGCAGTGATGGGTGCAGAATCTGTAACTGGACAAAACAGGCTTGCTGCCAGTCTCACGTCATCAGTCAGAGCCTTTCACTAGGTGTGGAGGGGGGAGACATGTAGGAGGACACAGTCCTGCAAGCAGTGTAGGGCAGAGTCCTGGCTGCTAGTTCATTATGGTCATGCTTGTGCGGTTGGGAGTCAGTATTGGCTTAACCTCCTTTGAGAAACCAGGTGATGAGACCCAAGTCACTTAGGGTTGGGTTTTCAAAACTCAGTTAGGGTTGGATTTTCCAAGACAGGTACCCAGTAGGATTTTCAGAAAGTACTTAAATAGCATGGATATCTAATGCCTATTAACTTTGAAAAAAGAGCATATAGTGCTTTAAAGGTCAAAAGCAATGCTTTAAGCTTGCCCTGGAGATATGCCGCACCTATCATTAAACACAGTCTAAAAGGCTTTTGTCAAGAATAGTGTTCACTAAATGGAAAGAAGGTATGTTTTGCTCTTTTTGGCTCCCTGGAGTATTTTGCTTATGCTAGAAAATTCCCACCCCTCAGTGTTTTACAGCAGCAGGGAGAGAATTTTCCGCCCTCATCCCAGTTTTATTGGAGTACTGTTTGGGGTTCCTCATCTCACCTTAAATCTTCAAGTTATAGACTCATGCAAAACAAAGACATTTATTGTCATCTGATTGTGAATGAGAAGTACTTCCTCCCATGGACAGAACAATCTTTGATGGCACTCTGTTTGTCTGGCATGTGAGTAGAGAAAATAACAGATTGTTTCATTTTATCGTGTTTGTCCAAAATGGTGCATAAGGTTTTAAAATGAGATAGCCCAACCGTTAGAAAGGCACTTGCTGCAGCAGTTGTTCCTTATCCTGAGAGCTTCCCAACTGATCAGTTAGTTATAAAAAGATGCCTGTAAGCATCTTTCAGGAGCTCATGGGATAAAAGAAATTCTGCTGGGGAAACCTATACTTCAGTGACTGTGGAGCAGATCTGAGCTTAGTCATGAGATGGGTGCTGTAGCGGGTGTGAGGGGGCTGCTTTTTGAGAGAAAGAGGGCAGCCTGTCTTGTCCTGCACTGTTGCCTTTGTTCTGCACTGATGTCCTTATTCCACCTGCTCTTGTTGGCTGGGAAGGGTTTCTGTCTTGTGTGGGTAAGCGGCCAGCTACAGGTAAGCGTTTGATGTGAGATTGCTAGGGGTTGATCCTGAAGAATGAACACAAGACTAGATACAAAACCCCCAAACTGTCTGTGTTTCCTACATTGTTAGGAGTGTTACCTAGTGGTTACAGCAGGAAATGTCCCTATCTTGTACCACTGGTCTTGAGCAATCAAGGTGTCTGTACTTCAGGGTCGCTGAAGGGGTCAAGGGCAAAGTGGAAATAATATTTAATCTTACTTGAGGAGTCACTGGAGCTCTTCAAGGAATAGCTCCTGTGGATGCATTGGCTGAGCATATTATTAGAGAGAGGTTTATCTTTCACTCATGTTAAAGCCAGCTTTTCTGACCGCAGGTCTTTCCATGCTCTTCCTCTTTTAGTACTCATCAATTCCTATTCTTACCGAACCCTGCTGATGGATAAGCAGGTATGACATGGTATTTGTTGCCAGGGAAGCACACTGTGATGTCATTGGCTCATTTTCACAACTCCATCTGAGGATTCAGAAAAAAGAAGAGGAGGCAGAGTTCAAGTGGAGAAGGTAGTAAGCAATAAGGATCTGCTGAGTCTTACTGCAGAGGGGGCTGATGACATATCAGAAACTGGAGTGATCCCACAGCGTTAGAAGACTCAAGAAGCAAGAAAGGACGGAGTTCATAACTGGTAGAAATACTTGTTGGAAAGTTTGTGTGTTAACTCTGAACTGTGGCTTTGGTTTTGACCATTTCACTGGACACTACCTGCTGCCTGTAGAAGTGGTTCTTTTCCTTTTGGGCCAGCACTGAGTCAGGGTCACAGTGGGATCGCTGACAATGAGAGATGGTAATGGATGTTTTACTGTCTTAGAGTGTCTATCTTAGACACATATCTACACCTCATTCTAATATCTGGTAGTGGAGGTCATAAAACCAATGTGACAACCATCAAATTTTATATTGCTGGCTGAAAGAATGTACAGCTTCCCCCCCCCCCCCTTCCCTNCACACATCTGTCATCTGTTGTTCTTATGCTTATGTATTCCTAAGTATAGACACACGTGTGAGACACGCTCTCACAATGATGCTCTTAAAGATAGTGGAAAGTACTGTATGAGACTTGGAGAAGGGCTTGCATCATTTTTTCCCCCAAATATATTAGTTGCTGTAATGAAACATACTCCCTACATGCCTTGCCCTGAATGTGCTCCTGCAGCATCTGGACACACACCACTCTTACTTAAGCCCTCTTATGCACTCTTCCTACAAGGAATCCTCTCATCTGAATGGGTTCACCCTTACATGCCTGAGTACACACATCAGGTTTTTTTGGCACATGGTCTCCCATTCATACACTGCCACATGCTCAAATGTGTGTCTGTATAGTTTCTGTCCCCTGTACACTCAGCTAAACAAAGTGGTGCTCAGAAAATCACTTCCTGTATACATTGTAGAGTTTCTCTGTAGCTGTTAAATGCAATGGAACATGCTAGGAGGAGGAAAAGGTCTGTGAATCAAGAATAAACAGATATGTCCTGCAAGTGGCCAGAATAACTTTGGAGGCTGAACATCCCACTGGAGTGAAAAATTACGTTTGCAGGAGAAGGGCTTAGAACTAATCCTCTGAAATGATGGTAAAGGGAGTTCTGACCAAGTGCTGTCGTGATTATTCTTTTCCCAACTCTGTTATTTCTTATTATTGTAATGAGTTTTGCTCTCTCAAGTAGGATAAGGTCACCAGTAAGATAAGATCAGCTTCGTTTGGCACAACCAAGATGATCTGATCGTAGTTTGGACTGCAGCTTCTAAATTCACCTTGGGTATTAACTTCTGGGCAAAAGGACACTGAAAGTGCTAACATGGCAAAAAAAAAAAAAAAAAAAAAAAAAAAAGAGAAAAAAAAATTTG
>WAAD01011767.1:157796-188787 GCA_013389945.1 Fregata magnificens
TGGGCGCTGCCCGCCCGGGCGGAGTGGGCGCGCACCGACCCCCCGGGACGCTCCGGCCCCGGCTCCTTTTGCCCGACTTTTTGGAAAATCGCAGTTCCCACGGCGGGGCATTTCGGAAAATGGGGGGGCCTTGCGAAAAAGAAGACACTACGCTGAGTTACGGCAGGGAGACGCTCAGAGAGAGCCCACTGTTTGACTAAAGCTTAAGGATTTCTTTTTTAAAAAAAATTATAAACGAGGACAGAAGAGAAGCTGAAGATGAAAGTTTTTTTTTCTTTAATATTTTTTCCTCTTCCAAGTCTTCGGATCTATTACCGTAGCGCCTTTCCTCCCCGCCTTCCATTTGTTTGTATTAATGATTTAGTAGCCGTCTTGCCTGAAAACTTCCACCGTGAGCGACTGCTGTGGGTTTTCAGGCAGTCAGTGACCTTAAAGGTTGGTTCAATGCTTTCTTCGTGCAAGATGTATGTGAAATAACCAATGTGTCTCTTTTTTTTTTTTTTTCCTTTTTCTGCCAAAAAAAAATCCACCTGCTTTATAATTTAAAAGAAAACATCATTCAGTCAGGGGGTGATGTAATTCTCCTACCTAAGGGCACCGACTCTGGTGCTTTGCAGGTGACTTGTCTTTTGCTCACTCTTTAAATTTATTTAAATTGTAGTCTTTTGTAGCTAGAAAGTAACATATTTACCAGTGCTCTTTGAGGATGCATTTTTTTAAAATGGAAATATTTCTCTTTCAAAAAATTTTTTTTTTTTCCTGATTTCTTCCCTCCCGTCCCCCCCCCAAGAAAACAATAAAAAAGAGAGGCGTGAGATCAGTGGCAGAAAAACCAAAGGATCGGGGAGGCAGAATCCAGGCTAAAAACATCAAATTGTTTATAAAAAGGACACTTTCAGCCTTTTGCTTTTCCAGGCTCTCCTTCCACCTTTCCATGGTCACTGTTCAACGCTTTGTTGCAAATAGTTTTAAGAAATTATTTCTGTTTTTCCTAAATGTTAATTGTTCCTCCTGTATTTTTTACTGCACGCAATTGTTCCGTGATAAGCACACAGCCCTCCTACAAAGGTGAATATTGGAACGACCGCTCACCAATACCTCCTTATTGCATATTCTGAGGGGCTATTTTTTGAGGGGGCAAACTCTTAACTCGACTGGTGAAAAATCTGAGAGATGTTGAGTAGGTGGGGGAAAAATTGATCACAAAAGGTTTTGTTTGCCATGATGATACAGTCAGTTATTAATTGTAACGTGAACCAGAAGGGTGGTACGTCTGTCACTGGTTTAAGTTAAAATGGTCATCGGTGTTAAGTTGGGCAAGTTTATCTAAGGGTTAGTAGTATTTTGGGGGGGGAGGAGGTTGCAGGGATTGCTCTTGGTTTTGGGACTGGACGCACTTTATCAGCTGAACGAACTAGATTATTGTATAGAGATAATTTTCCATTTCTCTATCGGTTTCTTTTTGGTCTTTGGCAGATTCTTAAACATTTGTCTCTCTCTAACAAAGTATCTGGTTTTCGAGAGTAGGGAGGTGCAGCTGGGGGCACTGGAAGTTTGGGGATAATGGGAGCAACAGGACTGTATTTATTTATTTAAAAAAAAAAAAAAGTTAGGAGGTGAGGATTCTCTTTCTGGAGCATTCGGGCACCTTCCGGTGGGGTATGTCTCTAGGCTTTTAATTATTTATTTCACTTTTGTCCTTTAAAAAAATGAAGTAGAGTGAAACCAAAATGAAACGAAATAAAATTAGAGTAAGCGTTGAAAAATAAATAAATAAATAAAGGAAGGGAATGGCTGAAAACCCAATACTTGATTTCATCATCCTGGTGGTGATGGCTTCTCGATAGAAGCGATATCTGCCGATATTGCCCCTGTTCCATGGCTGTAGCCTGGCCTCATTTTACGCTGCGTTTCCACTGAACATGTTGACGTGCTGCTGCTTATATAAGGGGAAGAACAAATTCAAGCGGATTAGTGCTTGGGATTTTGAGATCGGCTACCCAGATCATGCTGTGGGTTTTTTTTCCTTTCCTTGGGGGAGCTGATGAGGGAAGGCTGGAGAATGATGGGAGGGGGTGAAATCGGGATGTGTGGTTGGGGGAAGATGGGGGTGATGCGGGGAGCAGCTTATTTGCATAATGTCTGCGCTGCGTCCCTTTTTCTTTTCTTTTTATAAAACCCATTATCTCTAAAACCACATTATTCTTCAGCCCGGTCTAAAAAAAAAAAAAATAGTGGGAGGGGTTATCATAGCAAGGGGGTTTGGTATGGAAGTCATTAGACCCACTGCTGCAAAACCAAGATACAGAAATCCATCTGCACCAACATTTCGGGGGGAGGGAGGGCGTAGAGAAGGGGGGAAGGGATGGATTGTCTATCTTGGATTAGCGAAGTGGAGCTTTGTATTCTTCGTTTTCCTCCCCATTTTCTGCCATTTCCCCCCATCCCCCCNAATTCTGTGTTACATCCTGATGGCTCTGCGGCTTTTTTTTTAGTGCATCACAACAGTGGCACGATGACCTTTGCTTCATGCCACACAGATTCGGGTTCCCGATAGGACTGTGATCGCAGCTTGGGCACTCGTGCACACACTCATACATCCGTAGTCATGTACCTAGGACAGGCCGTGATTTAATTCTGATTTTTGTGTATGTGTCTTTGTGTGTGTGTGTGCGCGTGCGGCTGATAAACATTGGCAGAGGGTAGGGAATGCAGTAAATGCCAAAGGCACGTCCATCCATTTCGTCAGCCCCTCTTGCTGCTCTCTTTTCCTGGACATTGTGTCACACATCATGAGATTTCGTGTCGGGGAGGGGTGTGCCCCATGTGGATGGCAGGGGCCTGGGGCTTGGAGGGAGCGTATGTGTACCGGGGAGGGAGGAATTGGGGTGGGGGGGAAATGGACCTGACGATGCTAATAACATTATTTTGGTCAAATGAACGTCTGGTGATAATGATTCAGTGTAACCATCCGTGAAATACATGCTTGCGACACACTGGAATAAAGGTTACTCCAGGGAGCTCCAGCAGAGCCAGGCATGCTCGGGGGAGTGAGCCGTCCCCTTGATGGGGGAAACAAAATTCATAAGCACCCCAAGCCCCCTCCCTTCCCAACGCCGCCTTGCACGTCCGAGCTGGAGGGCATTGCAATGGAGAGAGGGGGTGGGCTGCACTGGAGCCAAGACCAGACAAAGCCTTCCTGCCTTGTCTTCCCATGCCATCCTCCCTTGCCCTCTTTGAGCTTATCCGTGCCGTTGATCCAGACGGTACAGGAATATCGCCACTTCCATGCAGTCCCTGCTGGAGGGTGGTGAATTGAGGCGGGGGGGGGAGCTCTTTGTGCTTCTGTTGTAGGATGTGCAGGAGAGCCACAGCTTTTTGGGTCTGAGTAGAGCAGGGAAAAAGGCTGGGGGGAGGAGAGCAAAGGAAGATGAGGGTCTCTTCCTCCACCCCTCCCTCCCTTCCTTCTTTCCCCCAGCTAGAACATGGGGAAGGGCCCAGCAACCCTCAGCAGGTGGCTGCGGGTGGCTGGTACAGAGGGGTGGGGGAGCCGAGGCAGTGAGAGGGAGGCTTTTCCTGGGTTTCAAGCAGGCCAGGACCCTCTCCAAGGCTCACAGACGTGCTCACCACCATCCTTCTCTGGGTGTGAAGGACCTCCTTGCTTGGTCACGGGCAGCTCGCACCCAGGCGGAGGGGAGCTGGGGGAGGAAGGTGCTCTTGTGGTTCCGCCAGCCGCTGCTTTTCATCTCCTGTGTGTGGCTGCGCCTGCTCCGAGGTCTCCATGTTTCTGGATCTTTCCACTTCATGGAGCAATAGCAAAAGCTGAATAAATAGATCTGTTTAGGGCTATTGTTATTTGCCTTTTGCTTTACTCCTTTCTTTCTGACCTTAAGGTGCAATGGTAAACTACAGCCAGGAAGACGGGGCAGGAGTGTGTCCAGTGCCCCACACTGTTGGTGTGGGCGATGCCCAGAGAGATACCAGTTTCCTCCGCTCCCCTGCTTTGTGCTCACCAGAGCTAATCTTGCCTCAGCTGCCCAGCTTCACCAGTAGTTACTTTTTGATCTCTCCCTGCCCTCCCGTTTACCCCAGTCACTTCAGAAATGGTTGTCGTGCTGCAGCTCCTGTGCTTGTATGCCAGCCATGGCTGCTGTCAAAGATGATGCAGTGGCCAGTGCCAGCTGAGCAACAGGCAGAGCGTGCTGCAGGGCCCATGTGCCTACTTCTGCCTGGAGACTGCCTCCCTGGTACCCTGCAGGGTGAAGGTGGGCCCTGGTTTTAAGATTCCTCCATTTCCCCAATGATTAAGGTACTAGGATGTTCTCATGGCACAGTGAGCCTTCGTTTATGAATTATTTGTTAGCAGGAATAGGAAAGGCTGGAAAAAAGCATTATTGTAGGTAAACTTCAATGATTGCAATGTGAGTTTTGTAGCTCAGCAGTCCCTGACTGTGGTGCTTTGTCCTTCCTCGAGCTTGCACAGCTACCGGAGCAGAATGAACTTCACATGGCGCTGGAACTTACTCCTGACCCTGAATGATTTGCACCCTTGAAGTGAGAAGGGAACTCAGTTCCTGCAGAGCATTCGGAGGGTGAGAGGTGGTGCCAGGGGTAATTGGTGGGAGCAATGATGGTGGATTTTAAGACCTAAGTCCCTGTGCAAAAACGAAGTAAGTATGCCTTTTCCTTCCCTTACTTTCCTCCCTTTCCAAGCAAGTTACCGAGCCATCAGGTACAGGCAACTCTTATTCTTTTTGTGTTAGGATTGGATTTAAACCCTCAACCTAGAGGACACTTTCAAACTGCACAAGATCTTCTGGCTTTTGTCTGGCATATTCGTGGGAAGGGAGAATTTAGTCCCTTTCTTATTGTAGCAGCAGTGGTATTTCAGTGGATCTACTGAACTTCTTGCTTTTGTTTTCTGCAGCCTCGTCTAGGGCTCTTGAGTTTACCTGTCTTGAGAAAGAGAATGTATTTTTTCCCCCCTTGATCTGTTTTCCTTTGCCCTCTCCTCAGCTCTGCACTCTGGGTGTGTGCAGGTAGATGTCTGGATACTGGTTGAGCTGTGATATGCTGTATCAAGGATAAAGACACATAGTGATCTGGCCAAGAACAAACTGAAGGAGCCAGAAGCTTTGTGATGACCAAAAGCCAGGATAAGAGATGTCCTCTGATGATGATTCAAGAGGCGTGGTGTTTAATTTAAAAACAAAATGTATCTAACTTTATCTTTCCCTGCCCCCACCAGCATGAAGAAGGAGACAGGCTTTATTTTGGGACTATTGCCAATGCAGCTGGAGCCAGAAATTACCCAAATTTTGGTTAAGCTTTGGAAATTTTTATCAGCTGTCTTCTCCCCCTCATTCCCCTCTTCTAGTTAATAGCAGAGTCTGTCAATCTAGCAGAGTTGGCTCTTAATTCATACAGCAATTGGTGAGGAAGATATTTTGCATTTCAGAAACCAAGATACTGGAGGGATTGGTGCTTCTTGAAACCAGCACACTACATAATCTTGGGTCAGGTTGTTTGCTTTTTCTTTTCTTTGCTTTCTCCTTACATGGGCATAGACAAAGGCAATTCATGTGTATAAAGTGCTCTGAGAATCAAAGATGGTGTTTTGACCTGTCACCGCCAGTCCAAACAGCCAGACCAAGACATATTTGTAGAAAGGCAGCATGGGAGAAGTTTGTTCTGCCTTTTTCCTTGTTGTGGGCAGTGGATGGCATTTTTAGTGCTCTGCGTTTGTACCTTTTTTTTTTTTTTTTTTTTTTGGCATGGAAAAGTCATGACTTTGGGTTGGGCTAGCCCGAGTATGGTTTTGCTGAGGTCTAGTAGGGATGAAGCACGATGTCCCTGTAGTGGTGTGCTTGAAAAGTTGAGCAATAAGACTCCTAGTGGAAGTATGCCAGTGGTGTTGGAAGATCCTGTGTCCTTCATTAAGGGAAGGTGGGGATACACTTTCTCTTGTAGCCATTCACAGAAAAAGGTGTTCTCTGAGCATTGTGGAGAGCTGTTGGGAACTGTACACCATGCAGCCAGCTTGGCAGTCCTTCGTCTGGGCTAAAGCCTGCAGCCTCTTGAGACTCCGGGCTGCTGCAGGCGTTGCTATGTGGCATTGCAGGGGGTGGTGGAGGTGTGCCCACAGCCATCAGAATTTCAACTCTGAAATGTGGCCCCTTGCTACAGAGTGGATTAGCCCTTCATCTGCCTTGCTTCCCCATGTCTCTTTGAGCTTTCCCTTTGTCTCTCACAGCCCTGTGCCTGAATTCTCTCCCAGGCACGTTCCCCTGCCTCTTTCTTGTCTGCTGGCAGCAGGAGTGAGCTGGGGTGTTGGGAAGGGGATGTCAGGGATGAAGGGGGGCTCTGTTGGCATACCTGTCGTCTCTGTGGTGTGCTCAGCTCCTGTCCTTTCCAAATTCCTTTTCTCTGCCCTTGATAGTGAGGGACGGCTTATTTCGAACACAGTCTGCTTGTGTCATTCCTGGCCATGCCACTTGTCATCCATCACATCACAGGAACTAATTAACACTAGTAGCTTTGGATCCTGGGAATGACAGTGCTGGGATAGTAGACTCTTTCAAAGATCCTGATCTCTCCCTTCATAATTAGGGCAGCCCAGCCCAGGAGTTCATGGACTCCATTGTCTCTTGCCTGCTGCACCAACCCTGTAGTGAGGATGCCTGTGTGTTTAGCAGGGAGGGCGCCCATGGCCTAGGCCTGCCTCATAATGCCCTTGACAGTGCTGCAGCATCCCCTGCATCCAAGTACCTCCCAGCAGCCCGATGAGAGCCAAGGAATGGGATAGAATAATAATTGATGAGGTTGGGGGGAGGTATGATGTACACCTTTTGAAGCTGCCGGTAGCTTCTCCACTGCCTTTGGGTACATATAACTGCATGTAGTCCCAGAATCTGTTTGTGAGTTTGACCCTGGGAGCATCCTCTGCTCATGGAAAAGCATACTGTCCTGTTTCTACTGCAATGCTGATCCTATTGCCGTGTTGATGGGGGATGTTGTCTCCCTGTGCTGCTCCCATGGGGATGGCAGGATTAAAGGTGAGGCATCGGTCATACTGTGAGGCTACTCAGAGAGCACTTGCTCCCCTTCTCCCTCTACTTTCTGTCTTTCTTGCTGTTGTGAACCACTTCTAAGGAGGGGAAGAGTCCCATGGGGATGGAAAGGAAGGTAACTAAGCAAGAGGATGATGTTTGCTGGCAGCTGAAGGAGTATGAGGAGAAGAAGAACTCTCCAGCGGGGTGGCTGTCTGATGGGACCAGCTGCATCTGCAGAGCAGGGAGGTACTGGCTTCATTTCAGTCTGCTGTTGCAGCCCATTTTTTTTTTTTCCAATAATGTGTTAATTAAACATTGATTTCAGGGGAAAAAGGAATCTGCTTGAACTGCAGAAACTAAATGGAGTGTGGAGGAACGGGACCTGGTGAGGGATCTGTGGAAGGACCTTCTGTCAGCTGTCTTCATGACCAGTCATGGAGGGAAGCAAGGAAAGGGCTAGAGGAAAACCTGTTCACCTTAAGTTTAGAGTCCTTCACTCGTCTTAAGGGGGAATCTTGTTCCTTCTGTAACTGCACAGTTTTCAACTGATGTGTGCTAAGAAAGTACCAGGTAGCCAACCGTATTTTCTCACAAAATGTAAGTAATGAAATCCTGCATTTTTATTAAAAAGCAAAATGGAAGAGATTTTTTTCAAGGCATGTTAACATTCAAGAGACTTTCTGTTCACTATGGCACTCTTCTGATTTTCTACCCTTGTAGTTACTGTTGTATCTAGAAACTAATTAAGCTGTGGTGCAAGTTAAGGCACCAGTCATAATGGCATACTTGCTCTCGTTACTTGCAGATATCTAGTAGCTCAACTGACCTTCATTTACTGCATGTGAATAAGTCAGTCACTGAACACAGGTATAAGATTGTGATGTGCACACTTAACATTTTTCTCTTCTGGTCCTCAGTGCACTGGAAGGTGAGACAAGATTGTGGTATCTCCCTCCCTTGCTTAGTTGAACTCTCTTCTGCTCATTAGACTGAAAGAGCCAGTGGGAGGCTATGCTGCCCTCCTTTTGTGCATCCAGGTGTTAGGGAAACATAGGGAAGATAAGATTCCTTGCTTTAGTCTGAGATCTTATCTGGAATAAACCTCTCTGCTGATGTGAGCAATATATTCTTATGGCATTAAACAGTTTGATTTGAATTATTTTGATCACTGTGCTTTCTGTCTTCACTGGTTCTGGGAAATAATGGAAAGGAGGGAGTAACCTGTCTGACATCTCTGAGCATTGCATAAGTCTGAATTAAAGTGATCTCGCAAAGTTCATGCAATAAGTGAAATGGCAGCATTGTCCTGAGAAGGAACCTATCCTGGCTGCTAAATTCCTTTCTGTACCATCTGCAGTATCATGTAACAGAAGGATCTGCTGTAACATCAGGACACATTTGAAAAGGAACAGATTAAGCCATGGAGCAACTATTTTCGAGGAAGATTTTTGACCTCTTGATGTCTGGTGAAACCCACAGAATCACAGAATGGTTGAGGTTGGAAGGGACCTCTGGAGGTCATCTGATCCAACCCCCTGCTCAAGCAGGGCCACCTAGAAAGGGTGACCACGTCCAGATGGCTTTTGAATGTCTTCAAGGAGGGAGCTCCAAAACTTCTCTGGGCAACCTGAGTCAGGGTTTGGTCACCCTCACAATGAAAAAATATTTCCTGATGTTCAGACAGGACCTCCTGTGTTTTAGTTTGTGCTTGTTGCCTCTGGTCCTGTCACTGGGCACCACTGAAAAGAGCCTGGCTCTGTCATCTTTACACCCTCCCTTCAGGTATTTATGTACATTGATAAGATCCTCCCGAGTCTTTTCTTCTCCAGCCTAAGCAGTCCCAGCTCTCCAAGCCTTTCCTCATATGAGAGATGCTCTTAATCCTCTTTGTGGCCCTTTGTTGGACTCTCCCCATTATGTCCACCTCTCTCTTGTAGTGGGGGGCCCAGAACTGCACACAGTACTCCAGGTTTCACCTCACCAATGCTGAGTAGAGGGGAAGGATCCCCTTCCTTAACCTGCTGGCAACACTCTTAATGCAGCCCAGGATACCAGTAGCCTTCTTTTCTGCAAGGGCACATTGCTGGCTGATGGTCAACTTGGTGTCCACCAGGACTCCCAGGTCCTTTTCTGCAAAGCTGCTTTTCAGCCAGGTGGCCCTCAGCAGGTACTGATACCTGACCCATGAACATTACTACAGTGGAGCGTCAGCAGAGCAGGGAGGATGGTCCTTAAGTATTAACTTAAGAGGCAGAAGTCTGGAGTTCTTTCCCAGAATGTGTCAAACCAGTTTTTCATACGAGTCATCACTTTCTCCATCCACTGAAAATTCAAAATTATCATTTGTAGAACATTGCGAGTTCCTTGAAAGGAAGGCTTTGTGTATCTGAGAATAGAATAGAATAGTTCCAGTTGGAAGGGACCTACAATGATCATCTAGTCCAACTGCCTGACCACTTCAGGGCAGACCAAAAGTTAAAGGATATTATTAAGGGCATTGTGCAAATGCCTCTGACAGGCATGGGGCATTGGCCACCCCTCTAGGAAACCTGTTCCAGTGTTTGGTTCACCCTCTCTGTAAAAAAAGTGTTTCCTAATATCTGGTCTGAACTTCCCCTAATGCACGTTTGAGCCATTCTTACACGTCCTGTCACTAAATAGCAGGGAGATCAGCACCACCCTCTCCAGTTCCGCTCCTCAGGAAGCTGTAGAGAGCAATGAGGTCACGCCTCAGCCTCCTTTTCTCCAAACTAGACAAACCCAGAGTCCTCAGCCGCTCCCCATAGGACATGCCTTCCAGCCCTGTCAGCAGCTTTGTTGCCCTTCTCTGGATGCGTTCAAGTACTTTAACATCATCCTTAATTTGTGGGAGAGAGATTCCAGTTTCTTTAATTGTTCTGTTACTATGGTCAGTTACACACTGCAATATTTTTGTAGACTGTGAGGAAAAGAAATTTTAAATTATTGATTGTTTTGACTTTTTCTGGGGACAGAGATGGGGAATGGAGGAATCCTGTGATGGGATTAAGGCCAGCCTTCTCAAGGGACTCTGTATGCCTGATATTGCATTGAAGTCCTGGAATCAAAATCTTCTGGCTTGTCTGGTCAGCTCATGCAGCAATTTGAAAGAGGGTATGATACAATATAATTTCAGGTATATGCATTTAAAATACCTGCTATATATCTGGGAATCAAATGTTAAGGGCTTTATGGGAAAATATAAGGAAACAAGTTGGTCCATGATGTAATTTCATATAAGTCATTAATCAAATACATACTGAGGGTGTATCTAACAACAGTGGACCAAAAGGCATAATTTTGTTGAGCCGGGTCATAAGGATTTAGCTCAATATAATTAGTGTTTTAAATGTGTCCCTTGTCTTCCTTGTTGGTTGATATGACCTAGTTAATGAGGTGCTAGGAGCTCTGTTTGGTACTAGCTTGGGTCATAGAGTGACGTGGTGCCTGGGATGTTGCTGTACTTTTTTGGCAGTGGATTGTAACTTAATTGAGCAAATGTATTTTATGAGGCTAGAGTGAGCTACTGTTTGTTTACTAAGACCACAGTGTAGTAGGTAGAAATGGAGAGTGAAAAGGGAGTAACAAATTGATAGGCTTTTGATAAGACAGTAACTCTTTTAAGAAGTTTGCCTGAACACAGCAGTTCTTCTTTCCATGCTCTCTGTTGCCGATGAGTAACATGAGGCAGGAAGTTGATCTGCTTTCTTGGCACAACATAGGTCATATACCTATTAAACTGGAAAATGGTCTGAATTTGATAAGAAGAAATTTATTAAAGACAAATGGAAAGTACTGCACTTGGGAAGGTGAAATCAAATGCCTGAATGTAAAATGGGGGATAACAAGCCAGGCAACAGAACTGCAGAAAAGGATCTGGGAGGCACTACAGTGAGTCAGAGACTGAATGTGAGTCAACAGTGTGGTGACATTGCAAAAAAGCAAATCTC
This sequence comes from Fregata magnificens, assembly GCA_013389945.1. Taxonomy (NCBI): domain Eukaryota; kingdom Metazoa; phylum Chordata; class Aves; order Suliformes; family Fregatidae; genus Fregata; species Fregata magnificens. The sequence goes on from WAAD01011767.1 coordinate 168,817, forward strand.
ATTTTAGGGTATATTTAACAGGAATGTCACGTGTAGCACACAGGCAGTAGTTGTTCTACTCTAGCAGCCGCTGCTGAAGCCACCACAGAGCACTGTGTCCAGCATGAGCAGCAAAAGCAGAAATGGTGGAAGGAGGTGAGGAGAGGGCAGCCAGAGCAGTGAGCGCCACCTGCGAGGAGAGGCTCCAAGAACTGAGTTGGTTTAGTCTAGAGAGAAGATTGACGAGGGACATGAAAAGTCTTCCAATATTTAAAAGCTTGTTTTAAGAAGACAGTGATTAATTGTTCTCTGTGTCCACTGGGGATAGGACAAGAAGTAATCAGCTTAATTTGTAGCAAGGAAGATGTGGAGATCAGTGCTAGGAAAAGCTTTATCAGTATTTGGATAGTTAAGCATGAAAGCAGCTTCCTGAGTGAGGTTGTAGTGCCCTCATCGTAGGAATTTTTAAGAGCAGATGAGACGGAGAGACACCAAATTTTATCTAGGTTGTTTTATTACAGTTTTGACTGGTTCAGAAGGGGAATGGGCTGCCTGAACTCCCGGTGTCTGGTCCCGACAACTCTTGCACTCCCTGAAAGGCAGGCTTCTCCACTCACTGGCTGTTCTGGTGGGAGCATGGGGAGGCAGGGCCAGAGCAAAACACTCCCTGCAAATGCCCCTGCAGCACCTTCCATGCCCCTGGCACGATCCAGTTTTACAGTGCATGTCCCAAAAAGGCCTGGGGGAGCTTGTGCATTCAGCAGTGTCACATTAGCATCCAGCACTGTAAGCCTTTCTATTTCTGCAGATAACAAACAAGCAGAGGGCTGGCCCAGCTTTCTGTATCCTTGTAACTAGGAAATGGAAGTTACTTGAGACTCTTATCCTGGTTATTGATTAATTTACACTGGGAAGATTTGGAGAAATTATTTGGAGATGGAAAAGAAGATTTACACTTCTGCTTTCACCTGTTAAACACCACTGCAGGTTTGTATGGTGTCACAGTTACTACAAGATGATTTTTCTGTGCTCTGCCATCAAATGTAGTGGACCAGGGCAAAGGATTTTCCTCCCTGCAACATCTTTCCTTCCAGTTGCCTAAAGCAGAGTAGTGTGGATTAGGCATTGCAAGGAGGTGGATTAGCCCCCAGTGGATTTGAGAAGAGGGAGCCTAATGCCTGATTCCGTAAAGACATATACTTCCGTACTTGTGAAAGGGTCTCCTGGCACTTCCAGAGAGGAGGATGTTACTTGGGGAGTTGGGCTCTTCTTCCCTGCGGGTTCAGCAAAACCTTTCAGTGGCTACTAGAAAGTAATCCAAGACATACTATGTGGTGCGGTACTTCTATCTTTTCCTGAACCTTAGATTTACATGAACAGCCTGTCTGGAGCCAGTCAGGCCTAGGAGTGAATTTCTGAGCATCTCCAGGGCAGAGAGCCAGTTCCCCTAACAAACCTTCTCAAAGAAGGAAGTTTCTTCCTTTTGGTTTAACAGAACATCCAGGAATATATGCTTGTTGAACTTGGACAATGTTGGGCTTGGCCACTATGTGTGTGCACAGTTTAGAATATAACCATTTTCCAACTTCTTACATAAACTTGTAACTGCAGGCTCTTGCCATTCTTCAGAGTGAGTGGAGAATGAAGATATTATCCTGTACTTCTTGGCGCTGGAAGTGAGTCAGGGTTGACACACAAAAGTAGGAGGCAACAGTTTGTGTGTAGGAAGCTTGTTCTGTCCAAGGAAAATGTAAGGGTTATATGCAGGGTGTCAGTCCTGCTGCACCGCAAGGCTGGTATCTTCTTCTGGAGCTGAGTTCACACACACTCACCATTTGGAGCATATGGAGAGCTCAGCAGATTCAGGCCTCAAGGGATAACTGGTGAAATGGTCAAAGGTAGGTTGGGATGTAATTATTTGTTTATGAGGCCCCATATTACACCAAGTAATAATTGTTTATGAACACTGCTGTGAAGTCAGGAGGGAAACATTCCAACCCAAGGAGATGGTAAGATCTAACCTAATTGTTGTTGTTATCGCTGCCTATTGGGGTAGCACCTACAGAATCCTGGTTCAAACGCAGGGCAAAAAATGTTCCCTGCCCCAAAGAGCTAGCAAGCTAAAGATGAGACTAGAGACAACAGATGGACACAGATAGCTGGGGGAGTACAGAAAAACAAAGATTGGTCAGCAGGATGGGTGGTATGATAGCATGTTGACAGCTTAGCTGTTGTCAAGCTTTCTGTAGGCATGTGGCAAAGGATTAAAACAATAATTCAAGCTGTGGCCTTTGCTTCGGTGTTTTTGTGTGTGCATCTTCCATCTGTTTTATTTAAACAGCTTAATTCTCACTTGATGAGGTTTTTCTGTCCCAAAACTTCCCATCATTCATCTGATGGAGGTAGGGAGACACGCTGGTCCAGCAATGAAGTGTCCACTGCAGTTTTTAAGGGAAACTGTAGTTTTTTGTTATGGAAAGAGAATGAGAGAGTAAGCACAGGATTTTGATGCTGTGTGTTTAAAACGATGCTGGGAAAAGACTGATGGATCTCAGCAGGATGAATATCCAAAGTAAGTGGCATAACAGAAGAGGTTTGTTGGACGAAGTGGTGTTTTCTAATGCCATTCATAGGCAACAATTTTGTGCATATAGGTTATGTCCTTGGTGCTGTATATTGGTGAGTGCAAGAGTGCCTGAAAGCATGGAGGGTTCTGATTCAGCTGCACAGTGAGCAGTTGTTCCAGATGTGTAGCTGTACCACGCTGCTGGGGAACTTGGGCATGCTTGGCCTTAGGGGGTCTGCCTGTGCCAGTGGCTTCATTCACAGGTGTGTCTTGTTTTGGGTGTTACCCTGAGAGGACCACAAAATGCAGGAGAGACATCAGGTAATTTTAGGGTGTCCTTCTTTCTGAATTTGAGTTATATCAAGTAACTTTGTGTGGTGCTGTGATGTCCTCTCTCTTTTACTGTGTGGTTTGTTATCATCACACAGTATGCCAACATCAGGCATGTTATAAATGTGCCTCCTATTAACCCTTATGTTGCCAATACCCATCTCCCACTTTCACCTGCCATGACACTTATTGTTCAGCAGCCCAGAAGTGATTGTGGGACATTAGATGCAGCTGCATGTTGTATAGCGTGTGTGCAATGTTGAGTAGTTAAAATGGTCTAAAACTTAAAGCTTGAACTGTCCAATCAAGTCTTATTTAAGTTATTCTGGGTGAAGTCATTGCCAGGAATCCTCCAATATAGACAAACTGCAGAACTATGGGACCATTAGTGCAAGAACACATTTTTTTGGGGCAAGCGTTTGTGGAAAAGGGAGTTGGCTGTTTTGGGGTTTATTCCTGGCTCTACTACAGAATTCTGTGTACCTTTGGAAACAAGTAATTAAAATCACTGTGGTTTTTTGGCTCGTAATGTCTCCATGCTTCAGTTTGTCCTTCATGCTTACTTAATGGATGGTGAGGTTTCATAGCTGCTTGTAGAGTTTTTAGGTTCGGAGCTGAAGAGTGTGGAGAATGAGGACCAAATATCCACCTCTTCATGAGCTGAACATACTCAGCTCTCCCAGCTTCTTCACATATCATGCTTTAGCCCCTAACTATTGGGACGATTCTTGCAGTGGTGAAAGCTAATTATATACTGAACTGTGTTGGCAAAAGCATAGACTGCAGGTCAAGGGATGGGATTATTTCCCCATACTCAGCACTTGTGAGATCATGTCTGCTTACTGTGCCCAGTTCTGGGCTCCTCAGTACAAGAAAGACATCAACAAAATGCAGCAAGTCCAGCAAAGAACCCCTGATGAACATCGCTAGTAACTGGCTGCCATTGGGTTGTTGTACCACTGACCACTAGCCTTTGAGCGCAGTGGTCCAGTCAGTTTTCCATGTGCTTTACAGTACACCCATCTGTCTATAAATCATAGAATATCTTGAGTTGGAGGGGACCCATAAGGATCATCAATTCCAACTCCCTGCTCCTCACAGGACTACCTAAAACTAAACTATATGACTAAGAGCGTAATCCAGATGCTGCTTGAACTCTGACAGGCTTGGTGCTGTGACCGCTTCCCTGGGAAGCTTGTTCCAGTGACCGACTACCCTCTCAGTGAAGAACCTTTTCCTAATGTCCAATCTGAACTTCCCCTGATGCAGCTACATACCGTTGTTTACAATTATACTATTGGAGAGTCTTTCAAAAGCTGTGCTCTCCTTTTCTTCATTGGGCCTGTCATCTCATCACAGAAGGCAATCTGGCTGATTTTTTTTCCCTTGGTAAATCCATGCTGGCTGTTCCCAGTCACCTTCTGGTTGTTCATGTGCCTGGAAATGGGTTCCAGGAGGATTTGCTTCATAACCTTTCTTGGGACTGATGTTAGGCTGACTGGTCTATAGTTCCCTGAATCTTCCTTCTTGCCCTTTTTGAAGACAGCTGCAACATTTACCTGTTTCCAGTCATCAGGGGCCTCCTCCCATCACCATGACCTTTCCAATGTGACTGAGAGTGACCTCACAGTGACATCAGCCATTGTTGCATCCCTCAGTGCTGTTGGGGCATCTTATCCCGTCCCAGGGACTTGAGTATGCCCAGTTTGCTTAAATGGTCCCTAACTCAGTTGTCTTCTGCTGTGCATAGTTTTTCAGTCCCCTGGATCCTTCCACTTGGCACATGGAACAGGAAGGCTGAGAACAGTCCTTGCCAGTGAAGACCAAAGCAAAAAAGGCATTGAAGACCTAAGTGTTTTCCTTTTACCACTAGTCCCCTGTCCCATTCAGCTTTGGGCCCACAGTTTCCTTAGTCATCCTCTTGCTACCAGTGTGCATTTAGAAGCCCTTCTTGCTACCTTTCACATCTTGTGAATTTTCATGCAAGTTCAAGCTTTTCTAATTTTAATCCTGACATGCCGAGGCAGAGTTTCAGTATTCCTCCTGGGCAGCACACCCCCATTTGTACCTTCCATTTGCTTCCTTTTGTGTTTGAGCTCTGTCAGGAGTTTCCCATTCAGTCGCCTGCTTCTTTCCACACCCTCTTGGCTTCCCACACATTGAATTGGACTGTTCTTGTGCTTTGAGGAGTTTGTTCTTTAAGATCAACCAGGTCTCCTGGGCCCCTTTGCTAGATTATCCCATGTAAGTGCTCAGTGAATGATTTCTTAAAGCTCTCCAGTGATTCTTCTGTCACTATAATTGTGCTGGGAAAATGGTTCTGTTTGTAAACTGATTTATATGTCATTTAAGATTTGGTTGTTCTTCTCTGTAATTTTTGTCTCTCTCCATGTTAAACACATTATACCTCTTCTCTCTATTTCCATGTAAGTCTTTTCTGTCTGCTTTATAGCCTCTCTTTGCCGGACTCTGTCCAGATATTTTCATGCACTTCATTTGATGTGTGTGGTGGTTTTTTTTTTTTTTTTTTTTTTTTNTTTTTTTTTTTTTTCATTCTGCCATTGAGTTATTTCATGACAAAAGCAAATCGCTATCTCTATTTCTTATCTCTAAAATGGGTCTCATACAATAGAATGAGTTTAAATTCTTTTTGTTGAAGATCATAGACAACAAACCAATTTTATTTAATCACATTTAGTACACTCTTCATCTTAGGATTGGTTTGAGTTTCTATCCCAAACTGTTCTCTCGGTTAATGGTTGTCAAACTTACCAGCAGATGCTGCCAGCCTTCAAAATTGTGTGCTGCGCACCATATACTTTTATCCTCAGACTCTTAATAACATTGCTGTTGAAAATCCACCTGAAACAATACTGTGGACTAACTATAGATTAATTGCCAAGACCCTGATGATCACCACGTATTTAGAAACTGAACAAATCAAGTTGCATATTCCATGTAACAGTGTTGCCAGCCCTGCATGGAGATTCTGTGCCATTGCTCAAAAGAGTAAAGACACAGGTTCCTTGCTTCAACCTCTTCCCCCCGCCGCCCCAACCCTCCCATGATTAAAAGAATGGACATCTATCAATACTCTAGTCCTCCAGACTCTATGGAGAAAAATCGAACTTTATATTGTAATTGTATGGAGAGAAGACTAGTTTTAGTGACTATTAATCTATTTAATTATATTACTGTATTCCCCAGTCATACACAAGAATCTTGATGTGTGTGGTGCTGTCCAAATGTAGAACAAAAGGTTTTCATTCTAAGTGATTTGCGTCTCTAAAGTGTGCCCCTCTGTGGCCTCTAATAAAGATATCTTTCTATAATTGATTGAGCCTCAAGTACTGCACCCAGACAGAATGTCCTGGAAGACTGTAACCTGTAGGAAGAAGTGAGTGAGATGAGTACTTGTTGGTATACTAGCAGCACACTGTATGATACCAAATTCCTGTATGCCTTCGCATTTCAGGTATGTGTTGCAAGGGGCAGAGAGCTTAATTTAGAAAAGTTTCGAGATCAGAAAATTGCTTGTACCTTCAGACAAGTGTCTTCTGGAATGAATAAGGTTGGAGAGGGGTATGCTGACTGCTGTGGAAAGGTGCTATGACAAGCAGTTTAAAGGTGCTATCTAAGCATGCACACAATAGTAAAATATTGGTTAAACCCCTTAGTTCATCTTGTCTGTATACTGGGCTTTCCCTTGTACTCCTTTTCCTGTGCTAGATGATTATGGGGAATAGTGGCAGTATGTGGTGTGCACCTGTATGTCTGTAAGATCTGGTTTTATTGTAGCCTTGAAGAGAGGGAAGAGAAGACAGGCGGAACAGCCTTTGCTTTACATCTCTGCTGAAGTCAACCACATGGTACTTATTCTAATGCCGTTGGTGTTGTGTCTAATCTCAAACGTGAGCAGACATAGGGCTTAGTAAATTGATGACCTCACTGTCTTCCCATCTTTCTCTCCTGATAACTAGATGGCTAAGAGGCTCAGGCAGTGATAAAGCTGGAAAACTCAAGCTCACCTAAATAAAGCTTGCATTTTGGGTGCCTTAGTATAATTAATTGCTTCCCTGAAGTCCTGGCTTCAAATCCTGGTCACACCATAAGTGAAAAAGATGCGTGAAGGTCTTCAGTTATTCCCTGCTTGGTGTTTATCTCTATGGCAGAAGTAGTCCAGGAAATTTGGTGTATGGCAGGCCTAGGAGAATCAAGAGGATTGTGAGGAAGGGTTGTGGGAGAAGATGGGTCACAGGCTGTTTGGCACACAGCTCTCCCATGCTTTCCCAAAAGGCAAGCAGGCATGGGCTCAGACACTTGCAAAGTTTGCACACTCTGAACTCTCCCTGAACTCTCTGCCCCTGTGCCAACATGGCACTTGCTGGCTCCTGCTGTGATAATATCTGCTGGCTTCTGCCTGTACCCAGCACAAGTGAAGCCCTTTGTGGAGCTGAGGTCCATGCTGGCTGTGACAGTGTTTTCATAAGGCTCAAACTTCCATTTTCTACCTTGTTCCTTTGAACTCTGCCCACCGCTCTGTGAATACTAACACCAGCCTATAAATTATCCAGCAGGGCTCTGGCACTTTAGCAGCCTGTGTTTTCAGTGGCGTGCATGCATAATCGATCCGGTAGGCTGCCTCTGCTTTTAACTTGTGTGTTTGCAGAGACCTTAGACTCTCAGAGTTTTCAATCACAGCTGCCTGTATGTTCATTCAGTTCTCTGCCTGCCTTCTCCTCTACCACCCACCCACCCAACTTTGCATCTGGCTGGGTGTCATGTCACGGTGTAACCTGCCATAAGTTTGGGGGTGATGCTATAGGCAACCTTCCTATGAGGTGTGGGAGCAACAGGTTGTTGCAAGCAACTTTCATGTAGAGTATCACGCATCAGGCTTTGAAAGGCTCCATCCTGACTCGCTACTTGGGGGTTGGGTGTGTGTGTAACTTTGACCGATAAGGCACACCGGGGACAGCCTACTGAGCACGTGCTACTCTCCTTTTCTTCTCTCGTTTTCCAGGTGAAACTCTTAGCATCATAAATGCTGCCCCTGTGACTCATTGCTCTTAGCTTCTTTAAAGTAGCTGGAAAGTTGCCTTACACAGTTGCCTGCTGACTGTGTGTAGAGTTTGAACTCGAAGAGGTAAATGGCTGCTCTGGTATTTGGGTGCTGGGGTTGACTCCTCTTACCTTGGAACTTCTTGGTGTCCTTACTCAGCTCTGTCCACAGCCCAAATGTCTCAGCTGAATCTTTTTTTCTCTTATGTTTCTAGGGATAAGTTGCCCCAGAACAGTCAGCCCAAACCTTTGTCTGAACTTCAGATGGAGTCAGCCTTGATTATCAAGGCTTCACTTATACCTTCCCATCAGTTCTTAGTAAGCCACCCTCTTAACACGGGCATATTGTCATGCATCCCTGCGAAAAGGTTTGGTAATTGCTTCCTATTGAGCAATCACTTCCTAGTGAAAGATTACGCTATTTGGGAGGAGGAGGAGACAGGGTATGGGTCTGATGTTTGTGTGATTGGGAACTGGCAGTGCTAGGACTCAAGGGAGCAAATGGAGAAAATTAAAGGAGTCTAACAAATGATTTAACTGCGGAGGTGCTGGGGACGTGGTTTTGGGCTAACAGCATAGGTGACAGTCCGGTAGCAAAAGGAGCCAAAGGAAGTAGGTGGAGAATAGGTAAGAAAAAGGAAGTTTTAAGAGCAAGAGAGAAAAACATGAAGAAAATTACCAAGCTTTCGGTGAGGCAAAAGGATATAGGGAAGTAGGAGAGCCTGGGAGGGAGAAGAACTGGAGAAAAAGTTTTTGAGTGAAGAGAGTGAATAAAGAGAGCAGAAGGCAGCTTTCTGATTTATGAAGTGTACATCTAACAGAGCTTGATGTGTGTGCTGACCCCACTGACATCTGCACAAACTGCACAAGAGCCTGGCCGACTTGGTGCAGAAAGGGAGAGGGGAGAGCCAGGAGGCAGCACTGGAGGGGGTTTCTGGAAGGAGCAAGGTGGGAAAGGAGACAATCTCTGGGAAGGGAAAGAACGCCAGGCAGTGGGTTGGACATGGGGGAAGTGTGGAGAAATGCGGAAGGGAAAAATTAAGTGACGAGACTCCTTTTGAGAAGGAACAAAATCCCAAAAGAAATGCAATGCTTTTAATATTTTTATTCTTTGATGTAAAAACAACCCCCAAAACATTCAACATGCCTTCCCCCTAGGTGTGTGATTGGAGAGGTAGGTTGCAGAATGAATCATAGATGTCTCATGTTTCTAGGGTAGAGTGTGTGAAAAAGCAGATTGCATGCTCTACTGAAATAAGAAAAAAGAGACTGTAGCCAGTATTGACACTGTCTGTTGAATGTTGAATATGTTTTTGTGCCTGATGGGAAATGTGTGTTTATTTGAGGCAGAGGATTTTCAGTGCGCGTGTGTTGTTTAAGGAGTGCCCAGCAGCTTCATTTTACTTAGCTGAAGAAAGAAGTGCTCTCCTTGGGCTCACTTGCTAATATTTGAGTTTCTGCAGTTACATTTCCATACGTATTTTTCCTTCCCTATTTGTAGGGGTCTAATCCAGCTCAACTAACAGGGGATCTGACTGCGTACAAGAGAAACAGTAAAACTGACTTGACACAAAATGCTGTCAAATGCATGGAGTAAGCATTTAGGTGAAAGGCATTTTCCCTTCCAATCCTTCAGTTCTATTAATCTTAGGTATTGCTTGTAACAATAGTAAATAAAAAAGTACTCAAATAGAATAATGATTTTTTTTTTTTAATTGATAGTATCCTTTAATGGAATATAATTTGCCAATGACAACTTATTTTAGGATCCAAGACAAATAGCAAGAAAGCTTTGTAGGTTTTTGTTAATTTTAAATATGCTTAAAATCAGTGTAAGATCTGCTTAAAAAAAAAAGTGCAAGTTTCTAAAGTTTAAAGCCTGCTAGGGAAGAAGATGCCAGTTTTCTTTCAATGATTACAACTGCCTTGATCCCACTCAGTGGTGGGGTGTGGTGTGTTGGGTTTTTTTTGTATTTTTTTTTTTTTTTTAAATCAAAATCTCTGTCCATGGTGAAAAGGTTTGAGGAATCATATAATTTTGGACCACTTAAAGTATTGGACAGGCTAATAATTCATAGTGAGGAGAAACACATGGATCAGCTACATAGAGGATTGCAGGAAATGAAGAACATGGAAAAGCATTATGAAGAAATGAGGAGGGTGCAGGTTTGTATGGGATAAGGGGATAATGTTACTTCTTTCATCTCATCTACTCTTCAAATATTACAGTCTGAGCAGGTTCCTGGGAAGGGCTCGACATGCGGCTTGCAACTGGAAGGACAAAGCATGGACGTATGGATTGGGAAGGGAGGATATTGTGGGCACAGCTCCAGGTATGGACTCCAGATAGCAGCATTATGGTGTTACTCCTTCATTTCCCACTGTGGGTCTCTGCAGCTCTCTTGTGGGATGTCTGTTGCAGCCAGTCCTGCCTGTCTTTCCTGGGGTTGGCTGCATCTGTTCTTGGTTCATTTACTTCTCTGGGGGAAACTGTGGAGTCGGCAAGAAGATTCATGCTGGCCCTTGCCACTTTTCTTCTGGATGCCACCGCTTTTCAAAGTCCCTAATTGCATTTTCTTTGGTTAAAACTAGGAATGAAAAACACACCTTCCATCAAATAACCAGCCTGAGGCTAGAATCTGTAATTGTGTATCCTCATCCCTCCCTGGCTTCTCAGGATGGAGAGGGAGAGGCTTGTGCTTTTCCTTGGAAGAGCTCAGCTTCTTTGCTTGGTGTGATAGTGGAAGGTCTCTTGGGGAGCGGATGTTGGCTGGTAATGCCTGCTTGCTGTGATGAGGAGGTAGAGGCTTGCTTTTTGGGCGTTGGTATGGGAGTGGGAAAGGAGTGAGGCCCAGCAACTCTGCTGAGAGTAACAGGGAAGGACAAAATTGGAATGACTTGAAAATAGTGTGTATGATGCAATTTCTTAGTCCGTGCAGCAATTCTGTAAATTTAAAATATAAGATTTACCTGCAATCCCTTCCCTCTCTTCTCTGATGAGGGAGGAGAGGAAGTTGAGCATGCAAGGGAACACTGTATGTGCATATTGAGACCGTGAATACACTAGTGAGCATGTATGTTGAAAGAAATGAGGCCTACAAGTCTAAGAAATGTGTTCGTGAAGCAAGACTATGGGAGGACTTCAGAGCATACTACCTTCTTCAGCTGAGAGATCTTTGTCATATCTGGTGGGATTTTTCTGTGCAAAGTAGGTGGTGAGGCTCCCCAACCTAACCTCTCCCTAACAACTGAGATCTGTTTTGTTGATAATAATTAGCACTCTGCTGTCTTATTCTTCACTGATTCAGCAGGCATGGTTTGTTTTCATCCCCTTTCTATCTGTTTCTTCCATACTGCCTTTCCTTCTGCATGAACAAAAACCAATGTGAGGCGATGAGGGCAGTAAGGGTCTCTCTTCTGGAGATAGCAGGCATTCACTGTATTCTGACAGGGCGGGCTCATGCAGAGTTATTGGTGCACCCATCAAGCTGGTGGCTTAAAGAATTAACAACTGACCATCCTAGAGGAGAAGGAACGGGGCATGCCTTTTTGCCAGCAGTGCAGCTGCTTTTGCATTGGTAATGGTTAGATGAGGTGGACTTCAGCTGAGCATATCTCCTGTTCTTTTGAGAGAGAGAGGAGACACTTTGGATTTGTCTGAGCTCTTCTTGGGTGTCAGCTGTTGAAATATATGGTGGTGAATTATACACATGCAAGATGTATGAAGTGAAGTTGAACTAGATACTTCTTGTCATATTGTTCTCTGATTTCCATGTTTCTCTCTTTAGCCAAATGTTTCCTTTTAGCCAAATGTTTCCTTTTGCTGAGGGCTGCGCTGCCTGTAGCATGGTGTTCTCCTCATCTGAGGCTAAAATGACACTTGGTGTCTTGGCACTGCACCAAGACAAAGACATTTTGCTTCGCTGGGGACTTTGGTGCAACATTTACTGGGAGTAATGAAGTCAGACTGTGTGAGAAGAAAACATACGATCCTCCCTTCAGTTCATATATCATCTAAAGAAGTATATGGAGAAGCCAGCAGAGCCTTCATAGTAAAAGCCATGCTGGAGAGTGCCACTCTCAAAAGCAGAAAGAAGCTGCTTCCCTGCCATCTGCTGAGGTTTTTCATGTTCCTGTGTCATGCTTGCAGTCTTTCATCCCTTCAAGGTTTTAAAAACTTCTTCTACCTGGTCTTTCTGTTGTGGGCACAGTGCCAAAGGGCACACCTGATTAGTGTACAGGGAGTCGTGGGTTAAGATTGAACCCAAGTCCCAGGCACAGCACATTTGGTGACCTGTGCTTTTCCCTAAGGGGCACTTTTCCCTATCTCACAAAATAGTTCTCGCAGATTGGTGTGACTGATGGTGTCCACCCAGGAGAAGCAAATGGTTTGAAATCAAACGGGTTGGCAAGGATAGAAGCAGAAGTGTTTTGGGATGGGGCCAGACAGTGAAACAGAAAGGCTTCAGGTTGTGTCTGCCATCAGTTAAGGGCCTGGGAGCTGTGGGTCAGCACAGCTTCCTTTTGAATTGTAGACCTTGGTTTTCATTGTGGTGCTGTGGCTAATTTATTTATGTTGTTATGGCCATGTAGTGTGTCACCTTGCCCCACCTGCCTTCACTGGGTATCCCTCATTTCCCAGCCTTTTTAATCATATTGAGAGCTGCCTTCTTTCTCAGACTGACCTGCCAGTGTTTATGTACCACAAATAGAGGAGGGTGGAGTCGTGATGGTGAAATTGGGCAGCATGAGTCAACCCTCTAAGTAGAGGGGAAGAGTGTGTTTCCTTGGGCTGAGCTTCTGTTTTGCCTTTTCTCTTACTGCTCACTCCTTCCTTGACAGTCCTCTGTGGTGTCATCTCCTTTAGTCCTTGTGCAGCAAAGGTTAATGTTAGTGCTGTGTTTGAGGGAAGGAGTCCCTGCTGGCACAGGAAAAGAATCATTTAATAAAAAAGTAATTGTTGATCAGTGGCTCCCATCCATCAAAGGTCACTTATCGATCCATCTTGCATTGTGAGTCAGGCCCTCTGTTTTAATGACCTAATTCCCAGGTAAGTTTCTCTGTTATTTGGTGGAAGTGGTGCTAGGAAACCCTGCCTCTTATAGGAATGTTACTCTTGGCATGTCATGCCAGGGAAAAAAAAGCCTTGCAGTAATCTCAGCTATCCATGCTTTAAAGTCCTCCCAGTCCTGCTTATTTTGTACATTTGCTATCTCAAGGAAACCAAAAGTTGCAAGGATCGTGGAGGTTAAATGTTCTTCTGCTGCTGGGGAATTCTCTTCGGGCCAGAACTGAAGTACAGTAACAGGGGTAATACAGAAGAAGGCAAGGCACTTGTGAAGCTGTAATTGTTCCTTGTGTCCTAATATAGCTTGAAAGAAGTAAGGACAAATATGAGAGAAGGCTCCAAATATCATCAAATTTTGTTAAAAATGTCTGACAGGTTTCCTCTTCTTTCTGGCCCTCTAATATGAGCTGTAGGAAGGCACACAATGAGATGTAAAGATGTCACATTTTTGAGTGGTTACAGAGAAACTGAAGAGCAGCATGTAAATCCATTCACTGCAATGGACAGCATTCACCAGCACTTCTAATATGATATCCCGTTGGAAACCTCCTGAGATGTAAAAATCCTATGGGCTCAACTAGTTGTGGTGCTTGTAAGAAGGTCAGGTTTACAGCATTCTCTGCAAATGCCATCCAGATGCTGGTTGCCAAAAGACTGCTGCACCTGGATGGGAGCATTCCTGCTTGCGTGTCTCTCACTTGTACCCTATTCCCATACAGCACAAAAATACATAATCCAGTCTTTTGCATAGAGTCTTTTTATAGGCATACTAAAAGTGGCGTTAAAAATATAGGACTTAATATACCCTTTGCTGCAAATGCTGCTCCATGTAATAATATTCATATTGTTCTAGAGTGCATGTGCACGGGTAAGGTGGGTAGCTTAAAAAGGCTGCAGCCTGCAGTGCACATCTGAATGGAAAGAGCAAGAGGAACCCAGGCCAGAAGGGCTGTGACATAAACTGGCAGCAGTGGAAACTGAGATGACCTTTCATGACATGATGTTGTACAGTTAATAGAGTTAACCATATTTTATGTCCTTATCTACAATTGCAGTTTCTGAAACAGGACGCAGAGGGTTGATCTGAACCAGAACAGGAGGATGCTGGACTGGAGATGAAAAGTGCAAGTTTCTGTGGCAGCTTGCATCTGCTGTGGCGTAGGCATCCTTGAGGCTTTGTCCTGTGCTCCAAACCTCAACAGAACACAGAGGAAGTTCACATGTCTTTTGGAAATGCCCAGGTTAAACTTCAGGAAAAAAGAGCAGCTCAAAATTCTATCTTCAGGGCTTGTTGGTGTCTGATTATAAAATAGCATCTGCCTTAAGCATCTAATAAAAAATTTAGGATAAAAAAGTACTTTCTAGCCTTGCTGAAGCCAATGAAAATTGCTTCTGACTTCAGTAGAGCTGAATATTACTTTATTTCCCGTAATTCTTTGGGTAACACAAATCACTTGCTTCCCCCAACAAAATGTAGACTCTCTACACTAGAACTGTGTGCGTCTGAGAAGAGCAACAGTAATTGAGGGAGGATCTATCATCTGCTGCAATTGTGACTTCTGGCCTTTCCTGTTGTCTTCATGGAGTAATGAACATCTCTGCTTTGGTTTTTTTGCACCCTCTTGGCTGCTTTGCTCTTAGAGGCTGATATTTGGCTCCTGAAACATTTTTCTTCAAATGTCATATACCTCACTGGAATTCCCCAAGACATGTTGTGCAATAAATATATCGATACCTTCTGCAGGCAGGTATGGTTTGTACAGTTGTATTTCACCATGTGCCATGAGCAACTGGAGGTCACTGATTTTCTACTTCTTGTTTCTTGTGGGAGCAGGTATGTGTGGCACCTCTCTGATATTCCAAAGGGACTAAGCTCTCAAATATCTAGTAGCATGTGATGGGTGCCTCTGTGTGTGTGTGTCTGTTTGGGGTCTCTTCAAGCAGACATGTAGAGTTACAGAAAGGCTATAAAATTTCTCTGGGGATTTCATTGCGAGCTGCCGGAGCGATTAATGAATAGCAGCAGGGTGCTACGTGGGTGTTTGCTCCAAGGCTGTCTCTGATTATGCAGGACAGGGACTTGCACTTTTTCACAACGAATAAAAATGAAACAGTAGTATTTTTCTTGGGGAATTTTTTTTCTCTTTTAGAGTGAACATGCTGACTTACAGAAGAGGAGTGCTGCTCCTCACTGGTACGTGGGTGTCAACTGAAGCCTGTACTACTGAGCTACTCAGTGCTGTGGTTCACCGCAGACTACATAGGTAAAGAAAGATTTCAGAGAAGGAGGTTCTGCTCTGGCCCCTCTCAGGGTACATTATTTTCCATGGTTATTGATGGTCCTGTAACTCTCAAGTGGCAGAGCAGAGTGGAGTCCTTAAGTGAGTTATGAAAAGCCATCAATAACTGTTGAAAATAACGTACCAAGAGCTGGTCCTCTTAAACCCAGTTAAAAGCAAAACCTGTTTTTAGTCTTTGAATTGACAGAGTTTGTGGTTTGGTTAGGTTTTCACTTAAGGTCCTGGAGTGGCCAGGGTGGCCATGGAAAACAACTGCTTTGGAAGATGGCAGAGGGGCAGGCCTGGGAGTGGAAAAGGAATTTAATTCTTTTTATTCTGCCAATTGAGGGGAGGAGGAAAGAGCAAATGAATTCCATGGCCTACAGCACACAGGGCACAGAAGTGTGGATATAAAATGGTTTCTGGGGTGTGTGACACAAGGGAACACTTACTCTATTTCCTGATGGGCTTTTTACTGCTGGTACCCAGCTCTGGAGTTTAGCGTCTCCTCCAGTGGCGGAGGATAATGTTCATCCCCACAGCATCTGATGCAGGCCAAGAAGTAATACTCGTGGAGTTGCCTTAGCAGTACCATCAGCTATCAACACAATATTACATGGTTCTGCAATGATACCCTGGCAGGCCAGGGAAAGAGGAAACAACTGCAATGTTTTTCTTTTTTAAATTGAAGGATGTGGCACATAGTTTGTAGCTACACAATATAACCATTGGCAAAGCAAGTGGGGAATAGGATCTACTACTTCAGCTTCAGACAGCTTTTGATCGCTGAATTGCTCTGTTACCTATGGAGAGCCTATGGCACACAGTCCAGCATTGCCAAATTGGTTAGAACTAAGTAGTGGCACCACACACTCTGTCCAGTTTATTTTGAAAGATAGTTGTTGCCATTAAACTGAGTAGAACATCCCATTGATGACATAAATTTCTAAATTTTGTGTTGTATTTTTAAAGCTTTTTCTATGCATTAAAAAAAAGCCCCCAAACTAATCACAGGACATCTTTAAAATGTCCTGGCCTGTATCATGACCCATGATCATGGAAGTGTCAGCCCTAATAGCTTTATCCATTCCCCTTCTGTAAAACAGAACTAGTGTTGTTTTAGCTCCTTTCCTGATGTTGAGGAGTTGAATTTTGTGATGTAAAGTCAATTGCTTTAGATTAACATATGAGGCATCAGTTGGTCTGATGGTCACCATCCTTGTGGGTGCTATTAGCTTACAATGAATATGAGGTAACCTCATTTGGCTTAAGCCTTTCCTGTTTTGAGCTGCATTAAATTGGATTATGTGCTGTTGACCAATAACATAGACCCATGAACTCCTCAGTTGATGGGTGCTGTCTCGGTAAGCCACAGTGCCTTAACTGTGTGTCTATGCCCCTAATATGTTACCCAGAACTCAGTCCTCCATCCGGCACTGTCTCTTCTCCAGTATTTTTCCTAGCTTATAGTAAGAGATTTTTGCATCAGAAACTTAGTACAAACAAGCTGTGATTGACCTTTTAAACCAAACAAGCTTGCGTGTTTCCAATATGAAGAGACAGCAGACAAGCCTCTGACTCGAGGCAGAAGATGGAGAAGAAAAGGAGTGATAAATATCAGAGGTGTAGGAATAAAGAACATGGCCTTGCTATGCGGAGCAGAGGAAAAAACCAAACTTCTGCTTGCTTTGTCAATATGTCTGACATGTTGCAAGACACTTTGTAGTCTGAGTCTCTGCTCTGTGGAGAGAGGAGGAGGAATGTGCCTGTGTGTATTTATAGACAATAAATATTTGTTTTGTGCAGGTTTTAGATACTCTCTCTCATCTGAAGATCCCCAAAGTTCTTCTCAGACTTGGCATCTGTTCAGCCATGTAGAGGACTTGTGCGCGTGTGAAGTCTGCTGTAGGAGTCAGCTCTCCCTTGGAGTAAATGCGCTCTCTTTGGTTACCCTTAGGCAAAGAAGGTTTGAATTTCATCTCAGAGTTCGAAAAGAAAGATGCACTGAATTAACGTCACGTGTGCTCTGGTCTTTGCCCATCCTGATTGTTTTGCCCACTTAGTCCACATTAGAGACTGTACTTCTCTGAGGGTATTTTCTAGAGGAACCTGAATGATCACTGTACTCTTGTTTTTTAAGGGATTCAATGTATTTTGTTCCTGGGGTTGGGCAGCAGGGCTGAGTGGTTGAAGAGTGTGCCAGCTGAACATGCAGAGGGGAGTTGGTAAGATGGAGTATAGTTGCAAG
Source organism: Fregata magnificens (assembly GCA_013389945.1). Classification (NCBI taxonomy): domain Eukaryota; kingdom Metazoa; phylum Chordata; class Aves; order Suliformes; family Fregatidae; genus Fregata; species Fregata magnificens. Next base: position 186,348 of record WAAD01011767.1, read on the forward strand.
AGATTGAATGTGGGTGAGGCAGGGATTATGTCTTGCCTGTTCTTATAGAAGGGCTTCTAAAAGTCGTAGTTATGATTTTGCTTTGAAAGGTGTCTGAAAGACTGCAACTACACAGTCTGTTCATACTTTCTTAGGATAAGTGCTTTTTGCCCCTTATCCTCATATTAAACTATGTTTACTATTTTACTTTGCACCTTTGACTTCTAGTGGTGTATTCTTTCATCTAAGGACCAACGTTTCTCCAGATCATGTTAAATGATGACAAAGAAATGCAAAAACAAGTGCTGTGAAGGTGTCTCTGGGCTCTTACCAAATACAGATCAGATGTTTTGGAGTTTACATTTCACCTTTGCATAAGCCCTAGATCAGGCTGTGTTTCCTGGCTAGGAGAATATTTGAGATCTGAATCAGCTGTCAGGTTCTAAGTGCTGAGTGAATGGGAGTAGAATTTCAGGTTTTCTGTTGATGCTTGTATCATTTTTACCTTGCCTTGTGATCCATGGATTTTAAGGCCAGAAGTAGCCATTATAATGATCTACTCCAATTCCCTGTGTAATGGGGGAAGATGTATGACCTACAGCATATGCTCGTATACAGTGAAGCTATTTTGGAGACTTAACACATTCTTGGGAACAGTACACTGGGGACAGTTTCTCTCCCCCACCATTGTTCAGTTCTGTCTTAAATCCTTTCTAATATTTATTGGCCCTTTGGGGCTCAGATTGTGCCTTCTCATGTGTTTTTTTACAATATTTACATTTATCAGGGTAGGAACACAGGACTGCAGAGGACCTCCTGAGTCCTATGACATGCAGCTGTATATCTTCTAAAGAAAATAAACTCCATTAGTTTTGTGGTGTTTGCTTCTTTTGTGGATGGATGGATGGCTATTTCAGAACTTCAGTCTGCTGATTGTTAGAAATGCTATTTTAATTCCCAGTATACAATTACTTATAGCCAGTTTATACACATTTATTCTGGTGCCAGTATTGCTCTTCAGCTTAAATATCTCTTCTTCCCTGTCCCCAAAGTATTTATAGACAGTAGCCATCTCTCTTGGCCTTCATCTTATTAGGCTAAGCATGCCATGTTGTCTTAGTCTCTTCTTGTGAAATAGGCTTTGGGTTGTCTGGTTCATCCTTGGAGGCTTTCTCAAAACTTGCTTAGTCTGGCTTCCTCCTTCATGAACACAGGTGATCAGAATAGTGTGTGCTGTTTCAGAGCAGGTTTAACCAGTGTCTGGCATGATGGCTGGAGGCAAGCCTCAGACGTGTTAGGACCCCTGGGTACTGCAGTAAGACAACTCATTGCCAGGTTTGCGTGCAGATCCACTGGTCAGGACTCAGCCCAGAACTCTCATGTTTTAAATCTCTGCACAAACTGTTTTAGCTTATGTGGTGTTCACAAAGCAGAAGGATCTGATTTTCATGGCATGGATGATGGATGTTGGTCCTTGTGGCAACATGGACTCAACTCCCGCTCCAGAGGCATTAGGGGGATTTCCTCAGCCTCATAGGTTGGGGATAAGGTGTAACTGGGCAAGTCAGATTGAATTAAGAAGCCAGCATACTGCTGCTTTCTATTAGTGCATCTATGTTAAGCATCTACCTAATGTGATTGCATAGCCAAATTGATTTATGAGGTCAAATAATCAGATAGACAATACTCTTAATACAAAATAGGTCCTCCTTTAGCATAATTGAGGGTAACAACTTTTTTGATAGTATGTAGATCTGAACACATCTGCTTTTTGAGAACATGGTATAGTTGTATGTAATACTTTACATATGAACCTGAACATGCCTTAAATAAGAATAGATGTGAAATGGTTACACATAAATGCACTTCTAGTGTGACATTACACGTATATATCAAACTACTTGAATCTTGTGTTGATAATGAAGAATGCATATAATGAGAATGAAGCCCCCATAATCCAAGGGGAAACGGTTAGCAACCTGCTACACCACTTAGACACACACAATTCTATGGGGCCGGATGGGATCCACCCAAAGGGTACTGAGGGAGTTGACGGAAGTGCTCACCAAGCCACTTTCAATCATTTATCAGCATTCCTGGCTAACTGGGGAGGTCCCAGTTGACTGGAGGTTAGCCCATCTACAAGAAGGGCCGGAAGGAGGATCCGAGGAACTACAGGCCTGTCAGTTTGACCTCAGTGCTGGGGAAGATTATGGAGCAGATCATCTTGAGTGCCATCACATGGCATGTACAGAACAACCAAGTGATCAGGCCCAGTCAGCATGGGTTTATGAAAGGCAGGTCCTACTTGATTAACCTGATCTCTTTCTATGACAAGGTGACCTGCTTAGTGGATGAGGGAAAGGCTGTGGATATTGTCAACCTAGACTTTAGTAAAGCCTTTGACAGAGTTTCCCACAGCATTCTCCTGGAGAAACTGGCTGCTCATGGCTTGGACAGG